>BRDA01037487.1:0-24864 GCA_036984385.1 Crenuchus spilurus | reverse complement strand
GGGGGGCGTATGATGTATTACATGTTCAAATACATTTTCTTTTGGTGCTTGAACTCAAATTTTATTATTATTAATTATTAATAAATATTGACAAATTATGATTTATATTTTATTAATAATTACTAGTTACTATTAATAATATACTAATAATAACTATTAAATGTTATTATGAATAATAAAGTAATAAAAAATTATATTAATCATTAATAAAATATTAATACATTATTACATATTATTTATAAATAATAAAATGTTAGAAGCATGTAGCATAAAATTATCACCCAATTCTTTTCAGTCAACTTCACTTCAGCTCATTATCACCAGTGTTACACTTGTGTTTGGACTGTATGGTCAATAGATCTTATTTACACAGAATTAAACCTCATTTTTGAGTAAAAATAAGCAGAAATTCTGAATTATGTTGATAATAGTTACACTTAGAGACATGAAAATAGATGTCTTATCACAGACTGGTAGACACACACACACAGACACACACTCAAATGTAAATATTAATGAATTTTAATATGAAACAGCTGATATTAAAATATGTCTAGCTGACGTGACACAGGCAGAACAAACGCTCAACACATTAATGGACTGCCAGCCAAATTGCAAGGACCAATCACACGTTAGCAAGAAACGGCAGAGCCAATCGATGAGCTTGTGGCAGCCTAAAGGGAAATCGGCTTGTATTTCAGCTGGATCTCCATTTAATATAGTAACATCTCACTCAAGCAAACCAAATGGAATAGGGGGGGCGAGACTAGTTTGTGAACAAAATGCTTCTTGAGTAAAACAAAATCCCAGACGTTTGTGAAATTCCGCCCAGACATGTTTTTTAAGTCTCAAAAAGAGGACATGTCGGGGTAAAAGAGGACGCCTGGTCACCCTAAATTAAAGAGCACCAGCTGTTGCTTCATTACAAATCTTGCTCACAAAGCTAGTTTCTGCAGAGAAAGTACATTATCAAAACTCATCTCAACCAGCTCAAGAACCAACATTTTAACATTTTTCAGGGTTTAAACAGAGTAAATTAAAGGGGAGGGATCTAAGTTAGAATTAAGGTAAGGGGTGGAGTTTTTGAGAAAGGGGACAGCGGAATGGGAAGATGTGAAAGAGTCACTATAGAAAAGTGAACATTTAAGGTTAAAGGTTAAATTTGTTCTGTGTCATTAGCATTGCAAAGAGATCACACACATGTGTAACAAAAGATGTGTGAAACAATGGTGAGGGGAGACTAAAGACCCTAACAAAGGCACACGTGCTGAAGAACAGTAGAAACTAAATCTAAAAAGCAATTTCTTTCACTTCTAAACGTGTTTTATTTATCAATTCAAGAAAGTCTACTACAAATATAACTTGGAGATTTAGAAACAGCTCAGTACTTTCTCTTAAATGGTCAGCAGGTTATTGGTTCTGAGTGCAGGGAAACGTGTGGAAGCTGTTTGTAGTAACTGACTGATTATTATTATAGATGCAGAAGATAAACGTGAAGCTGAAAAATGCTGCAGTATTTCTTTCCTTTTTTGCACCAGATTTTCCTTTCCTTCTTCAGTTTGCTCTTCTCCCTCTATTTTCATCTTTAAATCTTCAGTGTCTGGTGTTTAGGAATCTGGTGTTGTAACCAGAACGTCATTGGTTTGATCCACAGGCAGGTCATAACTGAAGTGCCCTTGAGCAAGGCACCTAACTCCCAACTGCTCCCTGGGCACAGTGGATAGGTCTGCCCACCACTTTGGGCACATATTCAGTAGTGTGTGAGTTTCACTGCACAGATGGGTTAAATGCAGAAGTCAAATTCTGTTGTAATCACATTGACAAAAAGTTTAATTTAATCTAAAGCTCAATTAAAAACCTCTTCTGCAAGTACTTTCACTCTTTGTGATTTTTTAATTTGAAAACACTGATTAGTAAAGCATTATTATTATTATTATTATTATTATTATTATTATTATTATTATTGCTGTTGTTAATTTTATTATTATTATTATTATATTATTATTATTGTTGTTGTTGTTGTTGTTATTATTATTGTTATTGTTGTTAATATTATTATTATTATTATTATTATTATTATTATTATTGTTATTGTTGTTAATATTATTATTATTATTATTATTGTTGTTGTTGTTGTTGTTGTTATTATTATTATTGTTATTGTTGTTAATATTATTATTATTATTATTATTATTATTATTATTATTGTTGTTGTTATTATTATTATTATTATTGCTGTTGTTAATTTTATTATTATTATTATTATTATTATTATATTATTATTATTGTTGTTGTTGTTGTTGTTGTTGTTGTTATTATTATTATTGTTATTGTTGTTAATATTATTATTATTATTATTATTATTATTATTGTTGTTGTTGTTGTTATTGTTATTATTATTATTAATATTATTATTATTATTATTGTTATTGTTGTTAATATTATTATTATTATTATTATTATTATTATTATTGTTGTTGTTGTTATTGTTATTGTTATTATTTTTATTATTATTATTGTTGATATTGTTATTGTTATTATTATTATTATTATTATTATTATTATTATTATTATTAGACCAGCTGAATCCATGCATGCTCATTTTTAGCTGGTCATCCTGTCACTAAACAAAAACCCATAACGCATTAGACTCTTATACTGAGAGATGCCTTTAATTAGTCAGAAGTTCAGGGCTCATAACGACTTGCCCGGCTTTGCAGCAGCTCTGTGTTAGACTGAGGATTAATGTGGGCGTGTAAAACTGTATAGATCTTGCTGTAGTAATGCACGTAGATGACTGAGGGTCTCTGTATAAAACACTGATACTCTTTACAGCTCCTTCAGAAATATTAGTGTGTAATCACACCTGTGCGCTCTCTGGGTACCTTCCAAGAAACTGTCCTTCCAAGTTGAAATGAAGGAAAAATCTGTCTGCTTTTGGAAAAATAAGAACAGAGAGTGGAAAAGTGATGGAGAGAACTGGAGAGCTGGTATTGTTACTCATTGATCTGTAACCAATAAGAGCAGCTGATTAATATTAGAAATGAGGAATAAGGCTAATCTGTCATCTAGCACATAGCAGATGCTGTTAGAAGTTATTTCCTTTTCACAGATGTTATTTCTCGCAATAGATGCAGTATTATGCACTGCAGTGTTGGTAATTGAACAGTGATGTTGTTTGTGGGGGTTTTGTTCTGTAAACTGGATTTGGAAGGAAGTAACCTCACCTTTAATTAGTGTGTATTTATTTCTGTAAGAAGTACGATTTACCTACACATTATTATTACTTTATCCAACAATTTTCTTGTTTTTTTCTATGAAGTTTACTTGCAATACCAGTGTCAGTGTGGGCTGGTGATAAACACTGTATGTGAGGCTGTTTGAGTCCGAATATTACTGAACACAAACTGCAGGACAGCAGAGCTCTGTGAGTCAGTCACTAACTATTGAATTGGTGTTGAAAACTATTACAGTGGAACCTAAGTTATTGTTTGCTCCAGTTATTGTACAGATTATTAATTTTTTCAGGGAAATTTTCTCCAAGTTATTAATCTACCCAGTTTTTGTTGGTGTGCCCATGTGACTCACTACTAATTTTGTGAAAACAAACATCCACCCACACATTCATCACTCACACATGTGTTGTCGTTCATTCTGGCTTTGTTTCTTGTAATTTCTCGTTGAGAAAACTCAAAACAAACTAAAACACGGCACACTAAAGCGACGATGCACAGCACTACTGCCAGAAAACGGGTGTGAAAACAAAAGGTGGCTGAGAACCCTGAGAACAGGTGTGCATATAAATATTGTGGCTGGACCACACCAGCACTCTCTAAAACAGATCGTAAACCTGTAAGAGTGTTGTTAAATGTTCATTTATCCATTTCATTAGTCTTTTGTATTTATTTCTCATTGTGTTCTGTGTGTAAAACTATAGTTATTTTATATAAAATGTATATTTTGTTAATATTTTGGAGCATCTGGAACAGATGAATTAGATTTACATTATTTCTTATAGGAAATACGGCTTCAGTTATTCATTTCAGTTATCATCAGACACTTTAGAACTGTTTAATGACAAAAACTGAGGTTCCACTGTAGTGAATGAAAAGTGTCATTACATGTAAATGTGTAAAGACAGAAAGTACAGTATGTATCATTAGATTAGCAGCTGAGTCACTAACATCTACAATCAAATGAGCAAAAACACTATTAAGACTAAATATTAGCATTTCTACACACATGTATTACATCAATAACATCAGACGCTCCTAAAACCACTGACACACTCTGCTGGGGGCCAGAAATGAAGATTGGAGGATGCTGATTGGCTAAATGTATGTTGTATGTTGTGTCAGCAGGTCAGTGATTGGCTGCTGCTTCTCTGACTGGCTGATATTTCTGTCGCCTCAGAAGAGAGAGAGAATGAATCAGGAAGCTCATTGTGTTATTGTGCAGGTTTAGCACAGACAGACTTTAAAAACACAGACATTACAGTATGTATGCATGTCCAGTTACTTATGCACTGTACTGTAGCTACTATAAAACTAGCGAGACCTCCAACTACATGTTGTGTAATTGGTAAAACGCTATAGCTGGTTTACTGGAAACTCTTTCTGGTTATTGTTTTAACATTTAATGTTCACATCCACATTCTGGTAATTTGAGGCCTCCAGGCTTTGTGAGCATCATTTATCATCACAGCTTTAGTGGTGACTAATACCCTCCACTCAATAGCATTCTGAGGCTTTAGTAAACAAATGCTGTCATCAGAGAATAGCTTAGCAAAACAATGTGTTTGGGCTACTTTGCCGTCATTTCCCTCAGTGGTTTTTAATAGCCCTTATCACGTGGGAACAAGTGAG
Source organism: Crenuchus spilurus (assembly GCA_036984385.1). NCBI lineage: Eukaryota > Metazoa > Chordata > Actinopteri > Characiformes > Crenuchidae > Crenuchus > Crenuchus spilurus. The sequence goes on along the minus strand of BRDA01037487.1, from coordinate 19,999 downwards.
CCTATCTGATGATATCAGGCACATCGTTTACAAGCTTTAGCCTCACTTCTCAATGCGATGTTGAGTGTTTCAGCAGTGAACGTCCAAACGACACCATCGTGACCCAGAACAACACAGGAAAATCCATTTGGTTCTTCACCTCGCCTGGAATTTGAGGCATTTGTTCACGAGGCTGTTATCGTGTAGCGCTGGAGAGATGAATAAAACAAGTGTTTTAATGACAGCTCCTTATCTCAGTCTCTGAACCTAATAAAAGGTTGGAAACGTGCTGCGTGGAATCACATGCTTAGCTCAAGTGTTAAATACACAAACTGCGAAAGCAGCCGAGCTGAACTCGTGATCATAATGGCAAGTGACAGCTTCAAAGCTGGCAGAGTTTTGCTTAATTTCCTACCCGCGATTCAGAAGCTTAATTTTCATAATGTCAAAATAAGCTCTCGTGTTACATAACGTACCCAGGCTTTGTGGTTTCTAGCACTAAAGCGAGCCTCCGCTGAGCTGTGGCCTACCCAGCGACTCCTCCAGCTTACTGAAGAGTCAGATGTTTGTGTTGGCGCGTCGCTTGATTGATGGCGATTACGTGAACACACTGATATTAGTTATGTGAACGTTCTTATCACAGCGCATTATCTTAATCACACGGCATTATTATTAATTATTTGTTTTTCCATAAGGTCTGTTAGGTATTAGCATGCACCGTGGCTGCAACTGGACTGAGAGAACCAGAGCCCATTAGACTTGACGGACTCTTCTTGTCTTACATGTTCAAGTCAGATTTCTCTTCAGTTGTGATCTTTTTAACTCTCCGGCTTTCGCTCTGGGTTTTATAACAAAACAGGAGCAAACAAGGGCATTTCACAGCCTCCCAGTCTGATATCTCAGACTCATGTTGGTCTCTCCGGGCCAGGTACCTTCTAAACTCAAGCAGTGGTCATGTTTTCGGCATCAGGAGCCTCATCCGACAGATCCAGACCCACTAAAACATCCTCCTGGTCTCTGCGTCTGTTTTTGTTTGCATTTCTCAGATTCTTTGCATTGAAACAGTTTTTTAGTTATTAATTTTAGACTAAGCACTTCCTCTGCGTGAACAAGGTTCTTCTAGGGTTTGTTGGTAAAGGCAGTGTTTTTTATTAGCACCATGAACACTCACAGAACTTTCTGAATGCCTAAAGGGTTCTTTATAGAAACATGTCCAAAAAGTCCAAAAAATCTTAATTTTGTGCAGAGTTCTCCTGGCCTGATGTCATCTGAGATGGACTGAAAGACAATGGAAATATTTTCTGTGGTCAGATGAGTGCAAATTTCATTTTTTGGGGGGAGAGGATGAAAATTGCAAACACCAGCATCTGTGATGTCATGGGGGACACATCAGTGACCATGACCAGAGGTGATCAGTATATATGTGAGGGGATCATTAATGCAGAAGCTTAAACATGATGGCATTTTCCCCAGGAGCTCAGCAAAACAATGTCAGACCACATTCTGCACATATTACAATAGTGTGGCTTCATAGACAGAGTGTGTGTACGACTGATCTGCCTGCATCCAGATCTGTCTCCTATTTTAAATGTCTCAAGAATCTTGTAGAAGACAATCAGACAACAGTGACCATGGACTGTTGAGCAGCTCAGGTCTTGTTTTCAGTAAGAATGGATTTCACTTACAAGATTAAAACTATTAGTATCTTCAGTTTGCAAACCAAAGCAAACGAAAACATAATGCAGTGGTAAACATGTGTCACAGTGTTTCAGATATTAATTCCTAAATTTGTTTATATTTATCAAATAATATTAAGTTTGTCATTGAAACACTGAAGTTTTTACAGTTTTCCAGCTTTTCTGGAAATGGAGTTTGTAAATATTTGCACAAGTAACCGTAAAAGTTCTTTTCTATAATCAACTTGAGCAGAACTTGCAGTCAAGTCAAGTGTCCATCATCTGTCAGTATAGGAAATGAAGTTTATAAAGTACTGTCCTCCTCGCTTTGATGCACACCTGGTCTAAATGATACACCTGGAAAGTCAGAGGTATATAATATAGTTTATACACATTCATTCAAGCAGATGTTTTCACATGAAGTGGCTTTTGCTTTGTTGTTATACTGTATGTTAATGGTACACCATTAATGAATTATGTTTCAGTAGATTACTGTCAGTGCAACAGCAGACAGTTTATTAAAGCACCAGCAGAGGCTGCACAAGAGAGGGTCCAGTTCAATCACAAAACAAGGCAGAAAAACACACATTACTCAGCTCAGAAAGGGGGTTCTTAAAAGCGGGGTATTTTTTTTGGTAAAGGCACCAGTCCTATATAGAACCATGAACACTCACAGAACCTTCTGAATGCCTAATGGGTTCTACAGGTCAGGAAAGGGTTCTGTGTATGTACATTATTAGAATGATGTCACAGTGTGCTGACTTTGGTGGTTTATGATTTGGTTAGCTTTAGGTTAGATGTTTTTCAGTTCATTTTACTGTGGACTCAATACAACAGCATCACTAATAATAATAATAATAATAATAATAATAATAATAATAATAATAATAATAATAATGCTTATACTAATAATAATAATAATGATAATAATAATAATAATAATAATAATAATAATAATAATAATAATGCTTATACTACTAATAATGATGCTTATACTAATAATAATAACAACAACAACAACAACAACAACAACAACAACAACAATAATAATAATGATGCTTGTAATAATAATAATAATAATAATAATAATAATAATAATAATAATAATAATAATACTACAAATAATAATAATAATAGTAATAATAATAATAATAATAATAATAATAATAATAATGGACATGTTGATGTACTGACTGAAGCTGAATAGTTTAAATGAGCTGAATTAAGTCAGTAAACAGTTATTTGTTAGTATTATATGCTCAGCAGTCATTTAGTGAAGTGAGCTCTGCAGCACAACTTTACACTGTTTACACTTTAAATCACTTTATATTACATTTACTAACACATTTAGACAAAACAACATTGTTCTTTAGAGCACCAAAAAGGTTCTATATAGGACCCATATAGGACCCTTTAAAAGAGGTTCAATTAATTATTCCAAGCCAAAGAACCATTTTTTGATACTGTGTAAAACCATTTTTGCTTAAGAGTGTACAGATGGTTCTTCAACGGTTCTTCGTTATAGAGCCATGAACACTCAAAGAACCCTTAGCATTGTGAAAGTGTTCTTCAGATTGATGATGTTGTAGATGGATCTTTAAAGCACCAAAAAGGAGACCTCGTTAATTACAGTTTTGACATCGTAACAATAGCAGAACCGTTTTTGGTGCTACATAGAACCTTTTTCAAAATGGTTCCACACAAAATCATCTACAGCACAGTCCTTACCTCTTTTCACCATGCAACAGGGTTCTTTGAGTGTCCACTAAAGAACCCTTGGAGAGTGTACTGTTGGCATCACTATCAGTCAGTGATTTGTTTAGACATGTGGGCACGTGTAGTGCTGTCTTAACTCTTAATAAATGTAGCCATTAGCATCACTGCTAAACAGACAATCTCAACTCTTTTCAGTATTTACCCAACAGCCCTTGTTCAGGATCTGTCACAGAACGAGTAATTCCACATTAAATCCATTACACATCTCTCTTATCACTCACTGGCCAAACTGTGAGGCTAAGAGCATCAGTGGCGGAGAAAACAAGTTTAGAATCGAGAAACTTTCCTCTTTCCATGATCATAAAGAGCCTGACAGTAATGTAAACACACATACACAGTGTACAATATTCAGCTTTGTTGTCCAGAGAAGAAAACCATCCCTCTGCTGTGGTTTATAATAAGAGAAACAGAATAAGCTGGCGGAACATTCCTCTCTGCTTAGCTGAGGAGAGTGTCTTTGGATGTGTCAGGTATTGTCTGCACTGGATTTAACAGGAGGCTGATTTGTGGCTTTGGGCGGCTTTGATGCAGATCAGACTTCTTGAAGATCTCATGATGCCAATTCAAGCCACTGACATCTGTCGTTTGTTGCATTTCTTGCAACGACCCAGCTCACCCAATTAGTGACGTACAGCCATAGCAGGCCTGCAGTAATCTATCAACAGGTCCAAGATGGAGATAACCCAGCAACATCGCTCAAATTTATTGAGTGTGGGGCGCTGTCTCACCGCTCAACATGACGGCTGTATCATGGAACGGCATCAAAAACAAGGTTCAGAGGTTCATCAGCAAGTGCTCGAGAAGAGTAATGCACTTCAGGTGGTGCTAGAAGCTCGGAGCTGCAGCTCAGATCCATGGGAAAGAGCCTGACAGGAGGAAGGAGATGCAAAATGTAGTGTACTATAGCATAAAAAACAAAAAAATAAACCTGGACAAAGACGACTGGACATAAATCTGCAAACTCTGATACCTGCGAAACGCTCAAAGCTCCAAAGAACAAAGGAGACAAACGTACCAAGAAACCAAGGATACATTTAAAAACTTAAATACGTTTCTTTATAAACATGAAGGTTATCAAATTTTCTTTTCTTAAGAAATCGTTTCCTCTTCCAAATTCTACAGTAAAAGTGTCTGAAAATCCTGAAACTAAGATTATTTAAGAACATCCATAAACTTAAAAACAAACATGTGAAGCCTGAACCATCACGATTTACAGAAAACTCCTCATTCTTTGAAACTGGTGTGTTTATTTAACCAAAAAGAAACTGGTTGAGCAACTCAAAAGGCTTGAATCACACATAATTGGACCTGAACACTGTCACCGAGCACCTTTTAAGCAAACATAAATTAATATATAAGGCCTTTAATACTCAACTTTAGCTTTCTGCAGTTTAATATCTTACAGTGGCCATAAATGCCATTTTTGCCTAATTCTGGGGGTCATTTCAGGATCTCTCTGAAATATTTATTTATAATATTGATGGATTAAATGTTGATGTGCAAGATCTACAAACCTGAACACGGGTAAGCAGCTAGTGAACTGATTAAAACATGTTTATTGTGTTTAGACTGTAAATGTTTAATGGTTGTAGTTGATTGTTTAACATGATAAGATTTGAAGTTGAGCAGTGAGTTTAGTCTCAGCTCGATCGCCATTGTGAGGAGGTCTGTACAGCGGTAGCTGCAGGGTCGACTGCCCCTCCTCCTCCTCTCACTAACTGAACACCATAACACCACTACACATACACAGCAAACAATGTTCTCACAGTTATGAGTGTTATGGCCTAAAAATACTTTTTTAGTTTATAAGAATTTAAAATACAAAATTTGTTTGCCTGACGTTCACATTCTGTCCACTAGGGGGGCTGTGGAGAGGGGCTACATATCTGATAGCTTAATATGGGCCTGTACTCGCAAGAACCTGGCAGTATGATACATATCATGATACAGGGGTTGCAGTTCAGTATATAGCAATGCTCTTGTGAGCTCTTATCAGAATTAGATTAGAGTTGATTATTGAGAGTCTCAATATGTTATTTAAACAAACAAAAACATACAAAACATGTACGCTGCGGTGCATGAAGGTTGTCGATAATCCACCACAAGACGTATCAGATTTTTACAATTTATTTCTTTATATATTATTATTATTATTATTATTATTATTATTATTATTATTATTATTATTATTATTTATTATTATTATTATTATTATTGCTATTATTGGTAATGTATTTTTTCTTTCTTTATTTAATATATAGGTAAGATAATGTACCATTTACTTGTCACATTGATGATAAAGAGGTCTTAAAAACTCAACTCTATATCAAATATCACTTGGCTTTATAAGTTTAAGAGAAAATATATAAAAAAATAATTATGAAAAATTGGCAATTTGGGTACTGTTCATACAGCTCATCACGACATCTACATCAGCTTTCATAAACCTATAAACTTAAAGTTTACTGCTGTAAAGTTAAAACAGACATTTATTACAAATGACACCTTTACAAACGTTTATGTAGGTTTACGTCAGTGATGTCTGCAAGGTTTCACTTACATAAGACATAAACCAGCGTAATATCAATAAGGGCTCATTCCTGAGTTCCTCGTTCATCACAAAGGTCACCCTGGACAAAAAGTTGACGTAAACAGCCTTTATGAAAGGTGCTTTTTTAAATCTCAGCTCTCATGATGTGCTTATGTGGGGGTAATGTAGCCGTATCTCTATTATCTTCACTCTTTGGAGTTAATATTTTGGTTTTTTTAAGACATTTTGGTCTGGTTTACATGGTAGAAGATATAAAAACAGAATTGAGCAATTTATGCTCTCGTTTGAAAGTGCCGAGGCCTCGCTTTGGCAGTTCATCAGTAAGTACCATTTGATTGCGGAGGAAACTGTTTGTACCACAGACCACTGGAGATGTTTCCATTGCTTTGTCTTTAGTATTTGTATTGTTTTTATCATATCTTACATTATCTACTGCACCTTCATTTTTCAATTCAGATCTTCCATAAAAAGGAATAAATACATGACCCAGCATGTTTAAAAGCATGCTTGGCCATTAAAGAGTAGATTTGGCATAAATTCTGTCATTTTTTTCCATTTTATCAGTCCTCTCTATGTATCTGGGCAAGACCTGCCCACCCAAGTTGCCTTCAAGCTATGACAATCTGGGACTCTTGTCTCTCCAGCATATCTTGAGCGACCTCAAAGTAAATACACTCCCTTTCTGTGGAAGCATGGAAACTTATTATGACTCCAGATGCCTTAACCATTCACTTCTTAAGCCCACAAATTTAGAATCCACATGCACGGCACAACAATGAGTTATTGGGCGATTATGAATAACTAACTCTGCAGTGGAAAAAGGAACTTGTAGCCAACTGATACATCCCCATCCCTGCAACGGAGCTTCACTGTACACATGAAGGTAAACCCAGTCCTAATGTTTATCAGGTGTCTGTTGCCATATTGCTCTGATATGAAGATACATATGTTCTCCAAAGGAGGCCAAATCCAAATTTTTCTTCACTTCAGAAGCTGTGCTCATAGGTGTAGTGTGTTTATCAGCCTCAGGTATTCTTATAACAAGCTCAACGCCTGGCTTTCTTCATTTACTTTCATATGTAGAGTTCACTATTAGCAAAAAAGGCCTCTATATAGTACCGAAAATGGGTTCTTTGGCTCGTAACAATAGTGGAAGCCTTTTTAACAGAACCTTTGTGGTGCTATAATATGTTTTGTCCAAATGTATTTAACAGAGCTCTCTTCAGTAAATGACGGGTGACCATATTATACTAACAATTAACTGTATTTATTATTATTATTAATATTATTATTATTATTACTATTATTATTATTATTATTATTATTATTATTACTATTATTATTATTATTATTATTATTATTATTATTACTATTATTATTATTACTATAATAATAATAATAATAATAATAATAATTATTATTATTATTACTATTATTATTATTTTTTTTATTATTATTACTATAATAATAATAATAATTATTATTATTATTATAATTATTACTATTTTTATTATTATTATTATTATTACTATTACTATTATTACTATAATAATAATAATAATAATTATAATTATTATTATTACTATTATTATTATTATTATTAGTGATGTTGTATTGAGTCCACAGTAAAATGAATCAGCACACTGTGACATCATTCTAATAATATACATACACAGAACCCTTTCCTGACCTGTAGAACCCTTTAGGCATTTAGAAGGTTCTTTGAGTGTCCATGGTTCTATATGGAACAGGCATAGAACCCTTGAAGAACCTTCTGTTGTGTGGTTAGGCCTCTGTACATGCTTATTTACACATAATAGATCAGTAGAAGAGTATAAACATTCCTAAGATGTTCTCAGTTTTGACTTGTTTGTGAGAAACCTGGTTTAAGGTCTTTGCATCATGTGGAAGCTTTTCTTTAGGCAAACATCTCATTTAGAACCACAAATCTCTGAAGAACCATTCATTCTTTCCTCTCCGGCATCACTCCCAGGTTCCTTTATGTTTACACGTTTAGATCTGCTGCTGCTTCTTATTTGTACTTTTAGAGCTCTGAAGCTTAAAACTGCAACATATTTCAGTTTATGTCATAAAACCTTTTGTCCCGGTGGGGCTGTTACAGGCCAAGACAAAACCGATATTTACTGATTTATTCATTTTTTTCAAAGTTAAATCCATACAGACAGTTTGAAAAGGTTCCCATGACTGAGGCATGCGGGCAGTCTGGGCGTGTCCTGCCAGTTCTTTATTTTAAACCCTAAACTCATGGGAAAGCTATTTCTGGCCGTGTTCCTCTGACACTGAAAACACTGCCAGTTGTTTATTAGCAGGTGCAACGGCCACAATGACCTAAAAATAGCTCATTAAGTAAACGAGGATCAAAACAGAGCCCATAGGAGCACATCTTTATGTTCTGTTTCACTTTTTTCTACTCCGAGGTTTCTGTTTCACTTTACTCGTCACGGAGACTTTTAATATTATTTTTACTTTTAACCGTCAGATCATGTCTGACACACACTTAACAATAAAAGTGCCACAAGACGGTTTTCCTCCTGAATCATTTTTGAGATTTGTGATATCGGTCACCTCTTTAAAGTTTAAACAACATCCACATAACGTTAAGGCTCTAAGGAGAACCCCTCATTTATTAGAACGTTTCAAGGATGTTAAAACCTACTCAGATCTGTTTCAAATATGGTTCTTTAGGGAATCAAAAATGGTTCTGCTTTTAGCAACATGGTTCTTCATGGATCCAAAAATAGTTCTTCCATGGCAACACAGTTCTTTATGGAACCAAAAGTGGTTCTGCTTTTGGGATTATAGTTCTTTAGAGATCCAAAAACTTGTTCTTCTATGGCAACATGGTTCCTTATGGAACCAAGAGTGGTTCTTCTATGGCAATATGGTTCTTTAGAGATCCAAAAACTTGTTCTTCTATGGCAACATGGTTCCTTATGGAACCAAGAGTGGTTCTTCTATGGCAACATGGTTCTTTAGAGATCCAAAAACTTGTTCTTCTATGGCAACATGGTTCCTTATGGAACCAAGAGTGGTTCTTCTATGGCAACATGGTTCTTTAGAGATCCAAATCTTGTTCTTCTATGGCAACATGGTTCCTTATGGAACCAAGAGTGGTTCTTCTATGGCAACATGATTCTTTAGAGATCCAAAAACTTGTTCTTCTATGGCAACATGGTTCCTTATGGAACCAAGAGTGGTTCTTCTATGGCAACATGGTTCTTTAGAGATCCAAATCTTGTTCTTCTATGGCAACATGGTTCCTTATGGAACCAAGAGTGGTTCTTCTATGGCAACATGGTTCTTTAGAGATCCAAAAACTTGTTCTTCTATGGCAACATGGTTCCTTATGGAACCAAGAGTGGTTCTTCTATGGCAACATGATTCTTTATGGAACCAAAAGTGACTCTGCTTTTGGAAACATGGTTCTTTAGAGATCCAAATCTTGTTCTTCTATGGCAACATGGTTCCTTATGGAACCAGAAGTGGTTCTTTACAGAAATAAACCTAAGATCCGTGTTCCTGTGTAAAAAGGCCGTCTGTTGTTTGTATCAGCCCCTGATAATAAATGAACTGTTCTGGTTATAAAAGGTCATTTTTAGGACTTTTATGCTGGAGATAAAATAAGTAAGTGGATGTTATGCTTCAACTTCATCTACTGAGGCGTAGAAGTGCTGGAACCTGCAGCTCGGTGACCCCTGCGGTGCAGCCGGGCCTTAGAGGACAGACAGGCTTGCTTATACAGGAATTGTAAACAGAGAAATAGCAGCGTCGTCAGGAGGTTGGCTCTGCGGATTCTACCACACACATTTAAGAACCCTGCGGAAACCTGCCGGGCATAAATCTGCCCGCATGCCAACACAGCCTCGTTCACTTGTGAGTGCCTTCAGAATCTGCTCGTCTACAGTCACGTCGTGTTTGTAAACATGTTTGTGTGTGTACACAGCTGCTGACTGGAGGAAGTCTTCCTTAATTTCATTTACATCCCACATGTCTGTCTTACAACACAGTGAAGTCCCAGGTTGCCAGTTCCTGAAAAATTATCCATCCCACTGTCAACACTACTGAGTTATTATAAGAGTCTCTGGTGGTACATTTTAAATGAGTCCAAAAACCAACATCCCACCACCTCCCACGAGTGCATTCAAATAAATTCCACAAATTTGCAGGAAAACCGTATACCTGGCGACTCTGAAGCCACGTCACCTGCGTGGCTGTAGTTACTGAAGCCTACATTGTTATTAAACTCAGACAGACTTGTGATGTGTGGACAGTGTGAACAGTCATCTCAGCAGATCTGATCTGAGAAACGTTGTCTTATAGAACATGTCTGATGCCCCTGACAGACTTAGCAGGGAGGCAGACTGAGGGAGAGTGAGGGGGAGAGAGATGAGTGGGTAGACTCTCTGGGAGCTGGCCGACCCATGTGACACACCCTGCCCCTTTTTGTTTTTCCCACGCAAACTGCCATGACGTGGGCTTAATGTTCGGCTGCAGCACGTTCAGAAGCGAGGGCTTTTTGTTTTCAAATTAATACTTGTCTAAAGTTTTGATTTATAGTTCAGGCAGGGGCAGCACATTCGTTTAGAGGGTTACCAGTCATCCATGGCAATATGAAAAGAGGTAGAAAAGGTTATCTAAACATCAGTGTGCCACAACAAATGTCCTAATAAACGTTATAGAGGCTCTACCAGAGTCTGTAAACAGCTGTCTGATATACTCACATGTGTGTGCTGACATTCTCATGGGGAGAATTCAGAATATTCTGATAAATAATCAAGTTAGACATCGCTACCAAAAGTGGGAATAAGCAGAGTTGTTTGGTTTTGTCTGTTCATGTATGATCCTTTGAAAATACAAAAAAAATTAACACTTAAGTGTAAAGAAAACATAGTATCTCGTAAGGCACCGCCCCCACAGAGTGGTGATTGGCTGCTTGTGCGGGCCCTTTTTTTGTCACTGTTACTGGGTTACCTCCTCCTCCAGTTCAGCAGTTGGTCACTGGGGTGAGCCCCTTTCCACTTATTGGTTAAAGTCAGTAATCAGCTCATCCTGCACAGCTGGTTACTGACTTTCTTAAAAGCTCCTGTTGTCTCAGTGTAGTTTAAGGAGAACAGGGATGTTGAGTTCTTTATTTTATTGGACGATTTGAGGAATTTAAATTTTGTTGTCTGAGGAAGTGCCGGTAAGTGCTTGGTGAGCTATAGCGGTAATTCCAGGTGTGGTGCGGTATGATGGCTCTTTTCTGTCATTCAGTGGGCTGCGAAAGCCTCCCGTAGTCAATGCAGCAGTTCCAATATGGAGGCTTTCCCATCCTAGGCCCCCTCAGGTGGTGCTTAGGCTCTGTAGAGGCTCCCCAGCTGTGGTGCCATTCATTATGAAATTATATATATCAGGCTTTATATGGCAGCAAATACTACATAACATCAAAACACTTACTGACAAAAGTTCAAATGTTTTGATATTTTATATATTTTTTTGAAAATGCTAAATTCAGTTCATTTCATTTTTTTTCAAAGTCCAAATACTCTGAAAGTAAAACTAAGTAAATAAAAGTTTCAATGTGTCCTAACGTGAGGACATCCATTCATTGAATTATTCATTGAATTACAATATTTAATGCAGTGAATATTTAAATAAAATGATATATACACTAAATGTATAAAAGCATACAGAACCAACTGCACAGAAGAGGGTTGTATTATGTAATATATTGATCATTTACAGGACGTTAAAGTGTATCAGTGATAGCGGCTCAGTCATCGTAGTGTTTTTACACCAAACAGGAAACAGGGTTTGCATTTCCTTGAGAATATGGATGTGTGAAACCAAATTTATCCTCCCCTCGAGACTCTAAATATCACTCTAATTCTGGTTTGCTAGTAAGATCTGGTGAAATGATAAAGTGGCAGCTGTTTGTTTGGGCCGTACTGTCTTGTGCGAGTCTCTGAGGGCTGGTCTGATGTACCAGCCCTGGCATTCTGGCACAGTCCCTCTCTGAAGTGGCCCATCTGGACCTGAGCTCCCACAGGAGGACCAGAGAACGCTAATCCAGCTCGTTTCCCAGCCACCATCCCACCGACCATCCCTCTGCACTACTGCTGCCCTTTACCGCCTGGTCCTGTTCACAACCTAAAGGGGTTTCCCCTCAGCTTCCATCCCCAGAAGACAAGCCTGGCCTGGATCCGAGAGCCGTTTGTTTTTGTCCGTTTTCTGCCATTTTTACATTCAAGGCAGCTAAAAATGAGAGTGAAGGACCACGACAAACTGAAAGTACTGCAGTGATTTGTCGGTCCCTTGCCTCCAAGTCCTCATAGCATTGTCCTCCCTGCTGAGAATAATGAGAATTCCCATACATTTTGAAAGACTGATAAGACGTATACTATATTCCAGCAGCATGTCCACTGTCCCCAAAATATTTCAGCAGTGATGGATGCTTCTGTGGAAGAAAAATTGTTTTCCAAGTATGTAAAGATTTCAGCTCAGATGGCCACCAGTGTGTGGCGATCCCAACAGATCCTAGAAAGCTGGGAAGTTACGAGGAACCCAGAAGCATGTCCTTACTGATGGAGACTGACATAAACCTGGCTCATCAAGTCATAACAATCACAGACTCGCGATCAACAAGCCAGACTCCCAGAATCTAACCGCTTGGCCCAGGACGCTCAGGCTGGAGGCAGCAGGCAGAAGTATGCGGGTACGGAACGCTGAGTCATTCATCTCCGAGGCCTGGGGAAGAGAGCAGGAGAGTGTGTTCCCACTCTGGATCCAAGCAGGAAGCCTCCCCTGCAATTCTTGGTGGCCTGTTGACCCCCGCCGAACAGAGGACACGGCCAGGCTCCATCAGCAACTAGACAGTGTTTTCACTCCGTATGACTGAGACTATGAATCACCAGCATGAGGAAATGTGGCCAGTGCTCATCCATCTGAGAGGTCCCTGCGCACTGATGGTCATGAGGCAGTCGATGAGGCTTTAGTCAGAAAGAGGATTACATTTCTCCAGACAGGTGTCCTTTATGGTTAACCAGTGGTTCCACTTATTAAGATACACAATAAATCTGCCAGTGTTAAATCAACACTATTAGAGTTAAATTAACACTGGGAGTGTTACATTTTGACACCCTCAGTGTTACTTTAACACTAATAGTGTTGATTTAACACTGACATATTTACTGTGTAGTCTTCTGCCCCCCCCCAAAATCTTGGTTAAGCCTGGCAAACCTTCTTCCATATTTAAACTATCACCTGACGTCTCAACCAATCACCAATCGCCTCCTGTTTATAAACATAAACACCTCCTGTTTGTCATTCACAGACCGCCGAATGATGTTTCCCCTGCTTCCTCCCCACTAATTTGGCCTTGTCTGGTTGTCCTGGTGTAGGCTCCGCCCCTATATGGTCTATAATGTTAAAAAAGGGGGTTCTTCTGAATGCCTAAAAAGTTTTTTACAGTTCATTAAAGGGTTCTTTCTGTGTGCATTAATGGAATTATGCCACAGTGTGCTGACAATAATAATAATAATAATAATAATAATAATAATAATAATAATAATAATAATAATAATAATAATAATGGACAAAAACCATTTGGCAGTATTGACTGAAGATGAATAGTTTAAATGAGTTGAATTAACTCAATAAATAATTATAATATTTTTACTAATTATTTAGTGCAGTGAGCTCTGCAGTACAACTTTACACTGTTTACATTTAGAGGTGCATTTGGACAAAATTGTTCTTTTTAGCACCACGTATGAATGATTCCATTATTGTTACAAGCCAAAGAACCCTGTTTCTGTACTGTATAGAACCCTTTTAGCTGAGAGTATAGATCCAGTACATCGCTCGTCCTGGACCTGGTCCTGAAGGGGCCAAAGCCAAAAACCACCTGTGTCACACCAAACATGAGAAACACACACCTTCACTAACCAATAAATGTCATTGTTTTGAGCTTGTTGGGGTTTTGATAAAATCACGTTTGTAAATGTGATATTAGACTGTTAATAAAGCTTTCATTTAGATCATTCTCATCAGTAGTTGGCTTAGAGTTGGTATAAGAACCCGGTTTAGACTGCAATGTTTCATTCAAAGCATGTAGGTGCCACCATTTTGGTCCTCAAACAAAGGGTCTTGCCAGGCTCGAGCAAAAATCTGCAATTACAAGCTACTTTTTTTAAGCATAAAGTTAAGATAAAGTTAAAACAAACTTAATACAGAACATATAGATGAAGTTTTACCAGTGAAAGAGCATTTCAGTCAGAGTGTTTAAAGACGCTCAGTATTTGTTCTGCATTCGTTCAGTATATTAGAAACTATTCATGTGCTACTGAAGGTCTCAGATTAAAGATGCGTTTACATTATGATGGTAGATGATTGACAGCTAACCGGATATTCCAGCAGTGACGGAAAACTCGGCCACCGCCAGCAGCAATGGCAGCATATGTTTACTCCAATTTTCCCAACTTTTGACATCAGCTGCAGTGGCAGAACAAACAGGAAGTTGATTTGTCTGGAAAAACGGATTCTGAACACTCGTAGCTGAAGTCCAGACTTCCCTGATTAACAGAAATACAAGATGAGACAGCAAACATAATGGCAATGTAAACAGTGTAAAGTTGTGCTGCAGAGCTCACTTCACTAAATGACTGCTGACCATATTATACTAACTAATAACTGTTTACTGACTTAATTCAGCTCATTTACACTATTCAGCTTCAGTCAGTACATCAACATGTCCATTATTATTATTATTATTATTATTGTAATTATTATTATTATTATTATTGTAATTATTATTATTATTATTATTATTATTATTATTATTGTAATTATTATTATTATTATTATTATTATTATTATTATTATTATTATTGTAATTATTATTATTATTATTATTATTGTAATTATTATTATTATTATTATTATTATTATTATTATTATTGTAATTATTATTATTATTATTATTATTATTATTATTATTATTATTATTATTAGTGATGCTGTTGTATTGAGTCCACAGTAAAATGAACTGAACATCTAACCTAAAACTAACCATAAGTCAGCACACTGTGACATCATTCTAATAAGACACAGAACCCTTTCCTGACGTGTAGAACCCTTTAGGCATTCAGAAGGTTCTGTGAGTGTTCATGGTTCTATATACATTTTCTTATTACTGCTGGGTGACTTTATGCCCCTCCTGGAGATAAAATTTTAGCAGCTCAGCTTTGTTTGATGACTTTCCTCTTCACTACATTCCAGAGGTCTTCTGTGGGGTTCAGGTCTGGAGATTGGGCTGTAGGCTGATGCATGAGTTTTTGCGTGGGTTTCCTCTGGGTTCCTTCCCACAGTCCAAAAACATGGAGGTCAGGTGAATTGGCTACTATAAATTACCCTGATGTGTGTGAATGAATGTGTGTGTATGTATGTATGAATGCCCAGATATGGTTGGCACTCTGTCCTGGTGATCACCCTAGTGCTCGATGCAGTCCTCCAGGTGAACGGTCACTTCTGGTTGAGACGCTGTGTGTGATTGGCTGCCACTTCTCACTGGTGTGTGTGGTTGAGTTCTAAATGGGGTGTGTTAATTGTGTTAATTGTGTTAATTGTGTTGGTTGTAAAGTGTCCTTGGGTTTGAGAAAGGCTCTATATAAGTGTAACATTCACTCATTTTATGTCCAAAATGGCAATATTTATTAATTAATATACACGGTCATGTCCGAATATTTTGACCATCCATAATTTGGAATGAATTTGACTCAGGATGTCATAGATGCCACCTGACAGGATTTGGTACATGTATAAATAAGTGAGCACACTAGTCAGTTGTAGCAAAGTGTAAAACCATCATGACAGACAAAGGACGTGACTGATAACATGGTGCCAAGTGAAACATGGTGGTGGTAGTATCTCACAAGTTGCTAACTTTGTCGGATCTGGGAAATAAAGTTTACTGACTTACCCATGGCGCCATCTTGAATATATTCATACGTTAATTATATCGATTATTTGTGATCACAGAACATGACTTGAAATGATGTTGTGGCCTTAATTTATGATGTCACTGCAAGGACTCCATGTTCTTCTGCTAAGATCAGGTCTTTCTTTCAGTATCAACACAAGCTAAAGACTGATCTGGGATCAGTTTAAGCTTTTTATACACCACTGAAAATGGTCTCAGGATCTAATGAGAGCTTATTCTGAACTTACTCTGAGACTCCTGACAAGTATAGGCCTTCATTTTGACATTTGTGCTATTAGTGAGTTATTAACACGTCACTCTGTTGCGCTCTCGGGAAGAAATGCTTACATCATTAACCACCCAGTCCTAAACAAATCCCCCCGTGGGTTTTCTGCTCGTTTGTATATATCAACTTTAAAGCATCAGCGTCTCTTCTTAGCATTAGGCCCCTGGACGTCCACCTTAGACTCATTTTTATCCACAAAAAGTTATGGCTGTTTTCTTAAAGGACATGCACACCACTGAAAGATGAGCACTAGACTCGTTCGTGTCCTCCGGGGTAAAAACAGCTCGTCCGTCTCTCGCCTGAGGCCTCAGCTTCGGCTGAGGGGAGGGGTGGGTGGCCGAGGGGTCTGTCGAAAATCCTGGGGGCATGGAGGGGATTAACACGGACAGCTCCTGGCCCGGCCTGCTCAGCGTGTGCTGCATAATTGAATTTCATGCTTGGGCCTCTCCTCTGAAGTCGTGTACCAAAGCGGTCATTTGAAAAGAAAGCTATTAGTCAAAGGCCTCGGTAAAGCCGTGGCTTTCGGTGTAGGAAGTCAGAGATTATGAGGCAGCGGCCATCAGTGAAGTCGTCAAAACACGCCAGTCACGCTTCGTAACGAGGGGGGACAACACACAGAACAGAAATAATAAATATCCCCTGCTGCGCTTGTGCCGCTTTTGTTTCACAGCCAGTTTTTCTTCCTGTACTCTCGTCTCTGCTGAAGAGACTTTTAATGATTCCTTGAGTGCTTTTCCACACAAAAAACAAGTCTGAAACAAACCACATAAAGCAATAGTTCAGAAAGTTCTTAACTTTTACATTGGCTGGATGCCTAAATCACATCATGTCACAGTAGAGCTGCTTGGTCTATGTCTGATGACATTTGGGGGGCAGTCGTGGCCTGGTGATTAGGGACCCTGCCTTGTGACCAAACTGAAGTGCCCATGAACAAGGAACCTAACCTCCAACTGCTCCCTGGGTGCCGTGGATAGGTGCTGCCTACTGCTGGTATTTACTAGTTTGTGCTTCACTGCATGGATAGGTTAATTGACCTTTCGCAAAACCCCGCCCCCCAAACTGTCATTGTCCAATCACACGTCATTAGCATCTCTGGCTATGTAAGCTACGTCCACATTCTCCAAGATGGTGATGGATGTGCCTATGGATTGTGTAAATCAGACAGCAGGTATCCCAAGAGTTTGTCTGGGGGAGTCGTGTTTTTTCCCTTCCCAAAACCGAAAACACAACTGGAGCGTTGTCTACAATGGACAAAACGGTGTAGAAAGGCCTCACTCCCAGCTGAATGTCACAAAAATAAACAAGCACTCGTACGTCTGCGCAAAGGTAAGGCAAGTATTCATTGTCCTCCTCTAGTGATGATAATATCAAGGTTATCATTAATATTCATTAATATTGTGTATTATTTTAGATATCATTGCCAGAAGATTACCCTCTTACGTTTAGCATAAGTCCATTAGCATGACCATTAGCATAAGCCCATTAGCATTAGCTAACTTTAGTGAATGTCTACGTTAATTCACTGTCGGGTCTCGTTGCTGTCCTCTAAAGTTATGTTTTGTCAGTTTAACTACATAAACTTAACTAATTAACATTTTGTGTTTTAACAAGCAACTTGAAATCATCTTTCATTTAGCATTTTGTAAATGGAAATCCCACCCCAGAGTTAGCCTCTGATGACAGATTAACTTACCTAGCTAACCTAGCTAACCTAGCGGTATCTCTTAATAATTTGAATATTACAGTCCTTAACTAACATAAAAATAGAACTTAAAAAAGATAACTTACCCTGCAGAGCAGAAGCAGGACTGGTCCACAAGGGTGTGCTGGTTGCATTTGAGGTAGAGGTCGTGGGGTTTCTCAGATTTAGCTTGAGAACGGTATGCTTTAGCCTAGAGAATTGTTGTGTCTCCTTCATTACGTATCCTAATATTTTGAATATATCCCTCCACTGCATATTGTAACCCCTTTTGCCATGTTCTAGAGGATATCGCGCAGGTATTACTCCAAAACGAGTCACTAACACGCACTGGTATACAAGTTATCCCTGTCATGGCATGCGCTAATACTCCATCGGCTACAGAAAGCTTCACGGGCGTAGCAACAATAACAAAGGGGGCGAGGCTTTTGCGAAAGGTCAGTTGTGTACTTTCGCTTTCATTTAAAAATTGGCACCTGTAAGTTACATAGTTGCTGCAGTCTTGAAGCCTTAATCTTGCCACTTAAGTGTATTTTTATAGACAACCTTACATCAGATACCATAATTTATGTCATACATACAACAATCATAATATATCTTGTCAACCTGCCAGGTTGGGTGCGAGGCAGAGAGGTAGCAGAGACATGCAGATTATGATAAATGAGGTTTACTAAATAAACAGCAGTGATCCAAAAACATAAGCCAATAAACAGTCCAAGTCTGAATACTGGTGTAGGTCAGAAAAAGGAACAAGGGCAATCCAGAAAGAGAAGGCTAATGCTAAGGAAAGGACTAAGACTAAGTTAAAAACAGGCAAAGAACAGGCTAAAGCTATGCTAAGGAACAGACTAAGGCTAAGTTAAAAACAAGCAAAGGCTATGTTAAAGAACAGGCTAAAGCTATGCTAAAGAACAGGCCAAGGCTATGCTAAAGAACAGGCTAAGACTATACTAAAGAACATAAGGCTATGCAAAAGAACATGCAAAGGCTATGCTAAAGAACAGACTAAGGCTATGCAAAAGAACAGGCAAAGGCTATGCTAAAGAACAGGCTACAGCTATTCTAAAGGACAAGCTAAGGCTATGCTAAAGAACAGGCTACAGATATGCTAAAGAACAAACTAAGGCTATGCAAAAGAACAGGCAAAGGCTATGCTAAAGAACAGGCTACAGCTATTCTAAAGAACAAGCTAAGGCTATGCTAAAGAACAGGCTACAGCTATTCTAAAGAACAAGCTAAGGCTATGCTAAAGAACAGGCTACAGCTATGCTAAAGAACAAACTAAGGCTATGCTAAAGAACTGGCTACAGGTATGCTAAAGAACAGGCTAAAGGCTATACTAAAGAACAGGCTACAGCTATGCTAAAGAACATGCTAAGTATATGCTAAAGAACAGACTAAGGCTAAGCTTAAGAATGACTAAGCGCTAGGTCAAGGTTAAAATAGAAGCAAGGTTAGAACATGAAAATAGAACACAACAGAATAAAGAACGCTTGGTATGTACTTGGACAGCTACAATACGTTGCACTGGACCAAAGGAAGCAAACAGTATTTATAGGAGAGATGATGAGGGGAATCACATGACGAGCGAGGTCCTAACAGAGATTCTGGGAGATGGAGTTTGGGTAAGTGAAGGGGAAATACAGAGGATGTAAAGGAATGGATAGGACAACAAGGAATGATGGGAAATGGAGTTCTGGAGAGATGCGTGAGGAAATGGGATCGGCTGGAGGAGCGTGACAAACCTTTTCCCATAAGATGGAAAAATGACAAGGATTCAGTTGTCATCTCAGTAGTTTCTCTAGCTTATGTCTCTTGCTGCTCAGATATTTCTCCTGAGACAAAGACATCAGTAATCTCATGTGTTTCATTTTGAGTTTTAGCAGAGATCTCAGTAAAGTATCACATTATGCTCAGTTTTTCAAAATACAGTGGTACCCCTACTTACAAGCATCCCCACTAACGAGTATTCCAGGTAATGAGTCGAGATCTCGGAATATTTTCGTTCCAGGTAATGAAGAAAATTCCAAGTAACGAGTAGCGTAAATTAGTT
>BRDA01037482.1:0-10069 GCA_036984385.1 Crenuchus spilurus | reverse complement strand
AATATTGACATTTGCCATCTCCACATCATTGCATTCAGTTTTTATTCACAATTTGTTTAGTGTCCCAACTTTTTTGGAATTCGGTTTGTATGTGTAAATGAGATCTATTGACCTTACAGTCCAAACATATTTGTAACATTGGTGATAATGAACTGAAGTGAAGTTGACTGAAAAGGATTGGGTCATAATTTTATGTCACATGCTTTTAATAGTTTATTATTTTTAATAATACGTAATAATTTATTAACATTTTATTAATGATTAATATTAATTGTATTATTTTATTATTCATAATAAATGTAATAGTTATTAGTATATTATTAATAACTACTAATTATTAATAAAATAATCATAATTTGTCCATATTTATTAATAATTAATGATAATAATAAAATTTATGTTCAAGCACCAAAAAAAAAAAAAACCTGCTGAATCCCCTTTTTCGTCATCTCAGATCTGGTCACCCTAATGATACATTATCATAACGTTGATTTTGAGCTTTAGACTTCTAAAGAAAAGTTGGTTGTAAATGGACAACCCTAAAGGTAATTTAGCACAAATCTAATAATACCACAGTCTGCTGAAGTCTTATTAAACAGTTTGACTAGCAAAAGCAAGTAAATTCACACAGCAAGCAAGCTAGCTACACAACTAGCTAACCTAATTAGCTTAGTTAAAGCTAACTTAGTTGTTAACCAAGAGTTACTCGCCAGGGATAAAATGTGCACTGCAAAGTCTACTGCTTTCGGATGGTGTCCAGTTTGCCCGTTTCATCTTGGCAAGTCATTTTTCCCTCCGGTCTGTGTCTTTGGGAAGTCTATAAAATATAATCCTGTATCCCTTTCTTATTGTCACTCTCCATGACACAGCATATCATGAATATCCAAAAACCAGCTGAAATGGATGCTGCCATATTTTTGAGCTTCCGCATTAAATGCAAATTGCAACCAGAGCATGCACAGTAGAGACGGAAAGTGAGGCAGCACTACAGGTCAAACTCCACCCCCTCTATTAGGGTGATGCCTCCTTTTGCCAGTAATACATTACATTAGTCAGACATCAAAATGAGCCACTTACCAAAAAAACTGCCAATAGCTTCCCCCTGAATGTCTGTCACTACTTCCTGCTGAACAAGATGTCACTTCTCGTCAAAAAATCTTATTAACAGAGTCACAGAATGTAAAATAAGCTGAGCTGTGTTTGGTAGCTGCTGTGACGAGTCACGGGAAGAATGTCTGCGCATCCATGACCGTCAATCATGCTGTCAATCCACTCTTTAAACATCTATAAACATCTATAAAGTAAAACACAGGGGGGTTCATTAGTGAAGGTACAAACACAACACAGCTGACAAAATAAATCACTGAATGAGGAAAATAATTTCAAAGTTAGCTGTCGCTCCCATTCAAGATAACGGTTGTGGGCGGGGTTTAAAGTTGTACTACAACCAGCCACTAGAGGGCATCAGAGATGTTTTGGCCTTACTGTTGACAGGAGGAGAGTAAATAGAATGAAAACCGTTTTTACGGTGCTATGCTTGATGTTTGCATTTTAAATATTGTTTTAATTTTGGCCAGAAATGTTTCTGAATTATTCTAAATAGTTTAATTAATCAAATAATTGTTTTGGGAGACATTTATATCTTCATTCATTCAAACCATATTTGTTTGGGGGACTTTTATGGGTAGATTTCCCTCCAAAATTGCCAGAAGTGACATTGCATCACTTCCTGTTCTATATAAACCAGTTCAAGGTGGCTGGTTTAGACTAGAACTGTTAATGTTTAACTGTTAAAGCCATAAAACTTAAAATGTTGTGTGTTTTTCTGAATCACTCACTTATTGTATATATTTATTGCACTGACTGGACATTCCCACATTTTATTTATGTATTTTTTACACCTAACCAGCAGCTTTCCCACATGTCTTTTCTGCCAGATCATCACAATGACACACGGTTTATTTGAAGCAGAATCTTTCATTATCAGCTCAGAATAGTCAGAAATGAACAAGTGGAGGGGCGAGTAGACTGTATTCTTATAATTAGGCAGTTTTTTTCTCTCTCTGCTCATTAATGATGTTTATATTTGCAAAAACAGTCATTTTACTGACATAATGTGAAAAGGCCTGTTGCTCTTTGCGTTCTGTGTAAATTTAATGATGAATAGAAATGTCACAAAATGTCAAAGACGTCTGGTTCCATTGACTTCCATTTAAAAGCAAAGCAAATATTTCCTTGTACGTTACATCTGTTATTGCCACTCTTAATTTAAACTCTATTACAGCTTACAGACAGCCAAGGATGTGAACAAGGATCAACACCAGCAGATGAAACGTCTCCACCAAACCATCACTGAAAGTAAATTTTGCATTTCGTTTGTAAATCAAGGTCCCAGAGTCTGGAGGAAGAGTGGAGAGACACACAGTCCAAGTTTCCACCATCAGTGATGGCTGGGGGAGCCGTGTCATCTGCTGGTGTTGGTCCACTGAGTTATACAGTATCAAGTTCAAAGTCAGCGCAGCCGTAAACCAGGATATTTTAGAGCACTTCATACTTCCATCTGCTGACAAGCTTTATGGAGATGTGGATTTCATTCTCCAGCAGGACTTGGCACTGCCCACACTGTCAAAAGTACCAACACTTTTGGCTTTTCATTGACAATAGACCATAGTCAACATTGTGCCAGTTGTCCCCTTTTCAGGACATGTCCCCACTGCTATAAAACACTTTAGATTATTTCCCCTTTTTAACTGCTTTGGTTCATTCAGGACTGTTTTTGCTGCAGCACCACTAAGCACTTGCACAACCTTAGCCAAACCTTGTCCATGTCCACAGCCTAAATAGTTCATCTTCAGCTACTTTAGGCTATGTTCAGACAGCACGCACGAATCAGATTTTAGGCCTACCCAGATTGTATCCAGATGGATTTTTTGTAGTCTCCATATATGAGATCTCCATGAAATTGAATTTCACCTTTCACAAGTACCTTTCACATCACTCACAACGCAACAAAGAATGACACATCAAACCCAGAGTGACAGAAGAACACAGACAAAGAACCAAGCCCCCGGTTGCCAGGTCCCTAAAAACTCTCCAGCCCACTGTTGACAGAAAGCAGCCCTTCGAAAGGTTAAAACTAACTCAAAATATAATCTAATCTAGAGTCTAATCACAGACATTTGAAGCTATAATTGCTTTTTTACTCATTTTAATTTAACTTTTTCAGTCATTTTCTACGTAATTGTATCTTTTTTAGTCATTAAACATAATACTTCTCCTTCTACTCTGCTCAAATTAATATTTTCAGATCCACTGAATCTTCTAATATTAGAAAGACTACCTAAAGCATCTCCAGCTCTATTTTTTCTGCTGTGCTAATATGAGTTTTTTTGGCAGTCACGTTACATTTTAAAGCAGGCCAAAAAATGCAAACCTGGCAACCCTGAAGCCACATCACCAGCATGGTTGTAGTTACTGACCTCTCCTTGATTGAACAACCCAAACAGATACACTTGTGATGTCTAGACGGTCAAATCCAATCTGACCTCTTGCAGATAACAGTGCGGACAGACGTCTCAGCTGATCTGACTGGAGAAACAAGTCCGATTTGTCTGCAGTCTGAACGTAACCTTAGTTAGAGAACATAACTATATCAGATTATGTTGTATTGAATGTATTTGAAGTTGTTTTGGCTCCACTCACCGTGTCCCAACTCCACTGTTCCATTTCTTTTACCATTTTTAATTAAAGACACAGACCAGCTCCTAAATTTAAAAGTACAACCTTTAAGATACAATATTGGACCCTGTTGGGCCTTACAAAAATGTACCTGTACATTAATACTGTACGTGTTTGTTTATATACATTTCTACGAGTGTGAGAATGTTATTGTGGACAATCTGTTTGGGTGGGCCAAATGGAGGGCTTGGGGAATCCTTTAAACTGCACAAATTAGTAAATAAAAGGCTTAACAGCTGGCAAGTCATATCAATAAAAATTAAATGGGACCTCATTCCCAGCACTACACCGCATTCAATGAGAACAAGAGATCGTACTCCAAATCACCGAGCAAGGCAGAGCAAACCCAGATGTTTGGGCTCTTACCAACTGTTTATTTTTACATCCCGTTGTGTGTAAATTTGATGTGAAAGTGAAGCTGAAACAAAGACGGAGGGTAAGTGAGCTATGAAGGTCAGCCTGAGAATGCAGCGTTGGGTAAGGAGCGGCGTCTGAACTTTAAAACTCATTGTAGGTCACAGCTGTAGTGATGTATGGGTAAATACACTTGTGCACAGTAACAAAGGAAGAGCAGATTAAAGAAAGTGTTTTTCCTTCCTAAACTCTCTGCTGCACATCCAGATAGCAGACAATTCTGGACCAAATATGGCCCAATTAAGGCAAACGCTAGTCAGTTATGATAGTGACCATAGCAGTGTAGGGTTGCAGCGGTAACCGGTTTCATGGTATACCACAGTATTAAAATGCACGGTTATCATACCGTAGGGCTTATTACCGGTAATAGAGGAAAAACGCAAGCCAGTTGAGAATCTCACCTGCGCAACTCCGCTTCGCCTCAGGCTCTGGAACCATGGTCAAGCACACGGCATCAAATCAGCAGTGTGGGACTACTTCGGATACCTGCAAAACAGACGTTGGGATGGGTCTCTCATTTACAAAGTTTGTAGACATAAAGTGGCAGCTATAGGAGGTGTGTGAGCTGAACAAGTTTCTGATGACTAAAGCAACTTTTTTCCGAGAAAAACTCCACATAACACCATGTAAGGATAAACAAAAACAAACGTTTGTTTATTTCAGACTGTACACGTGATGAAAACAAACAAAAATAAAACTTTTAAACTATGGTTGTTGTTCCAAATATATGATGCAACACAAACCGTAACGCTACACACGGTAAGAAAACTTTTACTACCAAAATCTTACTGCCATTCACTCTGAACCGCTTAAAACCGGTCCAAGCCCTGTAGCAGAGCTGCTTAGCTCTTAAAGTGACTGCACGTATTTTCTTAACATAAACAAATGGTGCTTGAAGACATTTTGTATCTACATAAACAGTGCAAGTATCACTTCTAGCATCTTAGTACTATGTTAAGCAGCAGTAGGTACATATGTACATTTCTTATGAATGAAAGTTACTATTTATATTTACAAACAGTGCAAAAGATGGTCCTTCTGCTTTGGAAGATAGTTCCAAATTTCACCTACAATAAACATTGTTTAACATAAAAAAAAATGGTGAAATACTGCGATAATTGTGGTACCGCGATATTTTCTGAGACGAATATCATACCGTGAAAATCTCATACCGTTGCAACCCTATAACAGTCATGCTGAAGAACTCTGGGCCACATGTGGTCCAAATACAATCTACCATGTGAACATGTTTGAATACCAATTTCAGCTGGGACCAAAAATGGCCCAACTATAGCATCCCTGGGTTGTGGCTTAATGAGTCTAACCCAGGGGTATCCAAACTTTTTTCACTGAGGGCCACCTACATATAAATATAGGAGGGGCTGGGCCACTTACTAGAAATTAGGTATATAGCCTTAACTTTAGTGTATTAAAGTTAGAAAAATCTATTAAAAGTGGTGAAATATGTTATATTATTAAATATAATTAAAGACAAAACTGCCTTCATCACAGCTTTCCATAAATGGATCTTTACTGATTTATTCAGAAAAAGCTTTGGGAGCTCATTCGCAGAACAGCAGCCTCAGATTTCTTCTACAGAAGATTTACAGCACAGAGAAAAACAATAAAAGGGAAAATGGGACGGGTACATTTCAAGCTTGTTATTAGGCTTAGCAACACACCTGTTAACGTTCTTTTGAAACGGTTCTCAACATTAACAGACTGAACTGGACTTAATAACAGGAGTGCATATAATTTTAGTAAACTATTCTGGTATCAGCTGCGCTGGGTACGTAAATCGGGACATCCAGCTGCGGTGCTGAATCGATGTCACTCGTGCTAAAAATCCAGAGAAATGTCACTTGATCAAGGAGCAAATCTGCATCAGATGAGAGATATAAGAAATATTCACTCTCCCACCGTGTCTGAAATTTTCTGCACTCACTCTCTACCTTTCGCTTCTTTGGTTCTGCCATGTTTAGTAACTTGTGGGAAATTTCTTCTGTGATTGTCCTTTTTGGTGGAACAACTGCCTTGATCAACAGTAGCTCCCCCTGGTGTTAAAACTAAGAAGTGCACTACACTCAAGCAAAAGTTGAAGTGTGGGCCATATTCTATTCTATTTATAAAATTTCTTGCGGGCCAATTAAAAATGGACCGTAGTTTGGACACCCCTGGCCTAAACAGAGATAGCACCCAAATTTGGACAAAATCATCAATGTCATTCTACTTGGGCCAATGAGAATAAGTGTGGGCCAGAACTGGGCCTTCATTCGTGTGCTATAAAGGTAGCTTGTAGTAAATTACTTTCAACAGAAATGTACCTTTGACTCAACATATACAATCACATCAGAACCTTATGACCATGAACTTGGGCCAGGATGTCACCTGACAGGGTTTCCTGCACATGTAAATAAGTGAGCACACCAGTCAGTTGTAGCAGAGCGTAAAACCATCATTGTGAACAAAGGACGTGATGTCCAAAAGGGAATGATAATAGGTTATCGCATGAAGCATGGAGGAGGCAGCATCTCAGAAACCACCAAGTTTGTGGGATGCTCTAGAGCTCCCGTAGTGCCGTTCTTGTACAGCGAGTGCCACCTTATATAACAGTGATGCCCCATGGGCCATTGATGCCACATCTCTGGTAAGTGGAACAGAGTAATATGTGCACCGCAGTGGACCAGTTAACCTCAGTGAACACAGGAGAATGAGGAAGGTGTCAGTGATCACCATTTAGCAACATGGTTAATGGTCATAATATGCTAATACATATGCCCAATAGGAGCCACAGTGTCCTGCTTCTGTCTCGTCCTGTTGGAGTGCAATGAATGGAGTTTCAAATGTATACGAAACAAGGTTAACATGTAATAATGGAATTTCAACTGTCCATTGATTTCTGTTATAAATGAGTCTCAAGTTAATAGGTTTTCTGTTCTACAGGAAAATGCATCAAAACATGATAAAACCTGGTGAGATGCAGATGTAGTGGAAAGAGATTAGCAGTATTCCTGGAGTGTACTGCGTTTTCATGTCAATTATACCCCACAGATGAGAAATAAGGGTGTTAACGTATTTATCACATTGATTTCACATCCCAGCTTTGGCAGCTCTAGTGTGTATATGTAATTGTGCCCTCATGGATCCAGTAAAATGACCCCACAATAAGGGCATTTTATTAGGTCTCCAAATAGGAAAAAACAGAGCAAACACACATGCTCCCACGTCTTTCAAAACAGCCACGGCAAGTAATATTGAAGCTTAAACAGTGGTGATAAATATTGAAGAATGGGAGATGTGGAGGGTTCCTCTGATGGACTAGGACCCAGAACAAACAGGACAGCCCAGTGGAGAGGAAATGGAGAGATGACAGAAAGCTGGCCATCTGAGAAGCTCAGGGCAGCCAGGGCGGAGAGCACGTCAATAAAATGTGGAAGATACAATGCTGGGGTGAAGTTTGGAAGGTGTATTGACAAAACTGTACTGTGATGCTGCTGTGATTAGAGGTTTGCTTTTTAAATGCAGGTCATACGGAAGTTTCATTCATTCTAATGTAACTTACATTAAATATAAATGTAATACATATGACATTAAATGTATATTTATACTGAAATTGTCATCCTGTGTGTTTAAGGTGGTAGTAACCTCAGGCTCCTGCAGATGGCGCTGCATGAAGATAATCAGGCTATAAATACCCGTGAGGTGTGTGATGGGATTCATAGATTGAGACGGGGTGGTACAGTGCAGTGAATGTCTCGTTCAATGCGTGGAAAATGGGTAATTATTGATTGGCTAAAGAGAGTGATGTCATTTGGGTGCTAAAGGTCAGAGTGTGAAGGAAGTAGCAGAATTTGCAGGTGTATGGAAGTGTACAATCATACATGTGTACCAGCAGTGGGAAAAATCCCAACTGATTCTACACTGCAATAAAATTCTCTTAGCATGTTTAGTGTAAATGTGTATTTGAGAATGTTGTGAGCTTATTATAAGATAATGTCACGTATTACTACACATTTCTTTCTGGTTTAAAGTCATCTTAAGTAAAATCTCACTTTTTGGCAGATAATTTTGATTGGTTGCCTTTTTGTAATTAAAATAGTCTTCCAATATATTGAGATCATTTTAATTAATTAAAGATTTTTGTCAAAAGGCTGACATGAGCCAGAGGGCGGAGTCAAGCTCCTTCTGGAATGCAGGCTCGTTTTAAGAAAAGACCCAGAGCCAAGGCTTCTGGGTTAGATTCAGGTGGAGAGAGGGCAACAGCAACTGAAAAAATGAAAAACAGCTGAGGATGAATAAGTGCAGCGGAGGCGGAAAGGTATGGTGCACACATGCTTTCACTGCATTTAAGAGAGAGATTAAAAAATTAAGCTTAGGCAGACACTCTACCCTTTCCCAAGGTCTGCTGCCACTTGAGGGTGGATCTAAACAGATAGCTACTCTCTACAGGTGCAGCACCACCCCAGGGGAGCCTCTACATAACCCTTGAGGGTGCCTAGAGCGGGAAAATCTCCCTACTAGAATTGATATCTTGACTAGGGGAGCCTTCAGGTGCCCAATGAGTGCTAAAAAAGAAGGAGGAGCCACTGTGTCGCACCACGCCTGAAATTACAATCATAGCCTGCGAGGCTCATAGTTTTACTGCCACTCCTAAGGTAACAAAACAAATCCATCAAATTGTCCCATAAAATAACAAAGAAAGCATGTCTATGGCCTCCTTAAACTGGACTGAGAGCAGGCCAGGGAGTGGGGAAAAGAGATTTAGGGGATACAAGTTAGGGCAGAGCAGGACCTCTATAAAAACCTGTCTGCAGACCAGGAACCTGAAATGAATGAATGAATGAATGAATGAAATGGCTCCACCTCAAGCAACAACACTGGAGCATTTACGAAAGCGAGTTACCAGCTGAGGATGATGAGCTGATTACTAGTACCAACCAATAAGGGGAAAAAGGCTTGCCCCAGCAACCAATCACTGAACAGGAGGAGGAGGTAACCCAGTAAAAGCCCTAGCAGCCAATTGCCACTCCACAAGGGCAGTCCCTTTTTTAAAGTTTTAAAGTCTTATAATAAGCTTACAATATTCTCAAAACAAAAAAAATGTGACATTTAGACTAGATTTAAGATGTTTTCAATTGTTAAGATATATATATTTTGCAGTGTAGATCATCTAGTCATTGACCAAAATGAAGAACATTGCATATGGGTGCAAATGTACTAGTCTGTGACACATTTATGAAGATCTGGATGGTTGAGTAAAAGCTTTGCTGGTGTATTTTAATAGAAATGGCTGGCTATTTTAGGTGGCTAGTGAGTTGTGAGTTCCAGTGTTAGTCATATTAGTCCTGCAGCTCCACTGAAACTTCAAATTTGTCACGACTTCTGGAAAAATCTCACTGCCCAAAGGTTGTCAAGCCAATTGGCTCCAGTGACATTTCTGCAAGGTGTCCAGAAATGAACTCTGAGCTTTCTGATCTGAAATTAAACAAGGTGCAAATCACCTGTCAGGTACCTGCTGTCAAAGCTAAAGAGAAGATACGATGGGGTCACAGAAGCAAACACAACTCTCAACATGGTGGCTTCTAAAATAAAGACATTTGCCTTTTATCAATACATAAACAATCAGAAAATGATCGGACAAAACCACCACCAGCATCCAAACACACTTACACTCAATTCTCCATGTTGTGAAAGGTCATCCATCTCAGTAGATTTTCCATGTTCTGCCCATGTCTGTGTGGATATACAGGACTTCCTCCTGTACTGTGCACTGATACATTATACAACACTTCCTCCTGTACTGTGCGCTGATACATTATACCACACTTCCTCCTGTACTGTGCGCCGATACATTATACAACACTTCCTCCTGTACTGTGCGCTGATACATTATACAACACTTCCTCCTGTACTGTGC
>BRDA01037478.1:14817-48853 GCA_036984385.1 Crenuchus spilurus | reverse complement strand
AAGAGAAGAACAGAGCAGAGAAGAGAAGAACAGAACAGAACAGAGAAGAGAAGAGAAGAGAAAAGAAGAGAAGAACAGAGCAGAGCAGAGAAGAGAAGAACAGAGCAGAGAAGAGAAGAACAGAACAGAACAGAGAAGAGAAGAGAAGAGAAAAGAAGAGAAGAACAGAGAAGAGAAGAGAAGAGAAGAACAGAGCAGAGAAGAGAAGAACAGAGCAGAGAAGAGAAGAACAGAGCAGAGAAGAGAATAAGAGAACAGAGAAGAACAGAGCAGAGCAGAGAAGAGAAGAACAGAGAAGAGAAAAGAAGAGAAGAACAGAGCAGAGCAGAGCAGAGAAGAGAAGAACAGAGCAGAGAAGAGAACACAGCAGAGAAAAACAGAGCAGAGAAGAGAAGAGAATAAGAGAACAGAGAAGAACAGAGCAGAGAAGAGAAGAGAATAAGAGAACAGAGAAGAACAGAGCAGAGCAGAGAAGAGAAGAGAACACAGCAGAGAAGAACAGAGCAGAGAAGAGAAGAGAATAAGAGAACAGAGAAGAACAGAGAAGAGAAGAACAGAGCAGAGCAGAGAAGAGAAGAGAACACAGCAGAGAAGAACAGAGCAGAGAAGAGAAGAGAATAAGAGAACAGAGAAGAACAGAGAAGAGAAGAACACAGCAGAGAAGAGAAGAGCATATAGGGTTTTTGGACAGTCATCCAAAGTCTAAAATCCTTTTGCCTGAATTATAAGTCTTCATAATATTTTCTTTAGCAGATAAATGGACCTTAATGGAGAACAGAATGTCATGAATTCCTGTGAAGCCAAAGGCTCGATTCTTGTACCCGTTTTTCTTTCAAGAGATGCGAGTTAATCTTTTGGTATCACTGAACAAACATTCTTTCGTTCATTTTGCAAAGTTAACCTTGTCTGTGAGTGTTTTTGTTTGGTCTGCCAGTTACTGAATGGCCTCTTATACTTTTTCTGTTCAAGAAAACTACATTTATACACCAGTAGAGGATGTTGCAACATAAACATAAGAGGACTACATAAACAAGACACGGCCGAGATATATTTAGACAGACCAGACTCCGGCTGGGCCCAAAACCTGTGCTGGACAAGCTTACTGAATGAAGAAGTGATTAAAGAGTAAAAGAATGAGAAACACTAATAAGAATGGGTTTTAGTAAATACTTTAATCCACACTGGAATGCTAACACTAAGTGTTAAATGACTTAAGGTTATGTGTGGTAAGGGAATAAGGGAAGTTACAGAGGGTCAGAGTGAGGGGTAAAAGAGAGTGGGAGAGAGAGAAAGAGGGGAATTTTGGAGAGCTTTCTTATCTCCAGACAGGCAGGGCCAGAGTGATAATAAGCTCGAGGGACGATGTCCACTCCCATCACACACCATGACCTGCCAACCGTGTGCGTGTGTGTGTCAGGGTGGAGTTCTTGACTTTTCAAATACTTTCTTATCTCGATGATCAGACTGACCATTGGTCACCCTGCACATCCTGACTAATACCTGTCCCCAGCGGACATGGGTGTGTCTCCTCTTATTTTTCTGCTGTCTGCTTTGGAATATCGAAAGAGCTCCAATAACACATGAAGTCATATTCATGAACTGACATCCGCAGAAATGTACACCGTGGCATCTTGAATGTAATCAAAATATTGAATAGTTCGAGTCCCCATCAGGGTGGAGTTAACATGTTCTCCTTGTGTCTGCGTGGGTTTCATCTGGGGTCCAAAAACATGGAGGTTAGATTGTGCATGTGTGTGTGTACCCAACGATAGATTGGCACCCTGTCCTGGGCTTAGTTGGGATAGTGTAATGCCCTGCTTTGCGCCACAGTGAGGGGGTGGAGGACCAATCGCAACCTTGATAAGGATTAAGCGGGTAGAATAATGGATGGGTGAATATTCATCCATTCCTGCATCTCAGGCCTATAACACATTCCTAAAAAGTTGGGATGGTAAAACATTTACCACTTTGTAATTGTGTTTTTTGTTGATGTTTGTTGTAATTCCTTCATATTTAAAAATGTTTTGGCACACAGGACCAATCTATGATGTGTTTCAGGTTACACGCATTCTATTTTAGGGAAAGGTCAGGACTGCAGGAAGGTCAGTAAAGTACTTGTACACTCTTCTTCTGCAGCTTTTGTAATGTGTGCAGCATGTGGGTATATCAGCTAGTGATGAATGACGGTTCTTGGTGCAGTGCTGTCTAAGTGATCAGAGATCACAGGTGTTGAAGGTGCACCATTGCCCTTTATGCACTGAAATTCCTCCAGATTCCTTGAATTGTTTAATGATATTATGTAGTGTAGATGGAGAAATATGCAAATCTCTTCCAATCTGTCATTGATCAGGATCACAATCATCCGTTGACATCACCAGTCTGAATTATTATTATTATTATTATTATTATTATTATTATTAACCTCAATAATAGACCTTAATTGCAT
This sequence comes from Crenuchus spilurus, assembly GCA_036984385.1. NCBI lineage: Eukaryota > Metazoa > Chordata > Actinopteri > Characiformes > Crenuchidae > Crenuchus > Crenuchus spilurus. Next base: position 46,407 of record BRDA01037478.1, on the reverse strand, counting down.
TTGTCCCAACTTTTTTTTTATGTTTTGCATGCCTGAAATGCAGCAATGAAAGTATATTAACAAATTAAAAATGAAATATATTGGGTTCAAACTGTCTGCAATTAAATAAAAGTAAATATAAGAAACACTGAATTGTTTATTGCCATTTTCCATACCATCCCAAAGTTTTCTGATTTGAGGGTGGAATAAAATGCCAAACAAATAAAACACCTCTAACTGTAAGATAAATAATAAGCTCAGAGTATTCTCAGAATATGTTTAAACCATATTTAAGATAGTTTCATTGCTAAGGTGTCATTTTCTAGCATAATAGCCTGTGCTATTTTGTCCTTTATTGGACAACTGTTGCTGTTTAGCACTCTGACCTGATTTCTCAGACTGGCACATAAGCAGATCAGCAGACATCACATGCATAATTCACTCTGGATTCTGGGTGCTAAGTCCAAATAACACTCACTTCAAAAGTGTGCACTTTACATATAAATTGACATATGCTGTAGTGGTATAGGAGTGGTCTATTGTGCTTTGTGGGGGACTCCCATCTCAATATACTCTATAATTAAAGGAGCTAAAGCTGGCCTAAATGTCTTGTGGGCCTTCTAGGCCTAACAATTTCTTGTGACAAAAATACATCTGTAATTTGTAGCTTATTTTTGTTCAGTATAATCAGGTATTTAAAGTCTGCTGCTCTAGTATTATTTCATTATAATGTTATGATAAATTTACAATAAAGGCACAACTACTTATGTCCCAGTTAATGATTAACTAATGATAGCAATGAAATAATTAGTTTATAATTAAGATGTTGAGTCGTCTCAAGCAGATATGCCTGCATTTCTTTACATCCAATGTATTATTATTTAACACCATGTAACATCATAAACCATTCCTTAATTATGAATGTGAAACTTGTTACTTCTGCTTAATTAGCTTTACTTACTGTATCTCATAATAACGTCCCTTTTGGAAAGTAACATTAACTAACTATTCATAAAGTAATACATGAATAATAAATCCCAAATAAGAATTTGGGAAACAACTACTTGAAGAAAGCAATTAATACCTATAAACAACTAAATAATATTATTACTAGTTAATAATTAACTGAGACCATGTAATAATACATGTATGCTTATTGTAAAAAATTATTTTAATAAGCAGTATAAGTTCTACAAGAGCATACTGGCATATTAAAGTATCAATTAACAAATGCTTTGCTGTGCAGAACTATGAACACACAATAGACTGTGTAATTATATGAATGGCTTTATTCGTCACTGTTGGCCTGCTTCACAAGTGTTAACATTTTGAAGAAAATTGGAAAATCCGCTGTGCTCCAGTCTAAATCCTCAAACATGTGTCTCTAATCAAACACACTCAGTTTATAGGCAGAGGTCAATGAACACTCTTACCTGACATAAACATCTGATACTTATAGTGTTCATTTTCAAAACAGCTTATACTTTAAAGGCTGCAAACACACACACACACACACACACACACACACACACATACTGCAGTGACTAATATTTGGCAACGTTCCTTTTCCACATGCGCTTCAGGGCTTAGCTAATTAATCTTGGATGCTAAAGCACAGGACGTGTCTCTTTTAAAAACACAAGATTATTTTTAATACCGCTTTATCGTCTGTGTTTAACTAAGTCTCCATCAGCACTGATACAAGGCTGTGCTACCATTAAGTTGAAGCAGAACTCTGTTTGCTTTGGGCATTTTTTGGCTGGTGGCCACCAGGCCTATTTGCAGCTGATATAGTGAGAAGCAGAGCATTCTTATGTAAACACCAGGTACAACAGGCCTGTAAAACAGACAAAAGAGCCAGAGCTGTATAGGCACATACATACACATGCAGACACTCATGTAGTTCATTGTCACAAGCTTATTAAACTGATCATTCATACAGCGGTAATAAATCAAAATACAGAAAAGAGCAACATTTTCTTTAAAAAAGATTAATTTTGATGAATAAAGAATCAAAATGTCAGATATTTACAGTAGTAAATACAGTATAAGGTTCTGCACCTGCTGGGGGTGTTCACTAACTGCTGGGAGATGCTACATACATTAGCAATAAACATTAACATCAACTGAGATGCTGTTCTCTATTAGTGTGATGTGTTAACTGAAACGTTATCTGAAATGCCATGTTACCTAACATTGGGTAAGGTTTATAGTGTACTAATGTAGAAGTTGTATCACCATTTAAAGTAATTAAAAAAATATATAAAGATAAGTTATAAAGATAAAGACAAGTAGTTAAGTCATTAAGTTTTCTTTTATTCATCAGAATAAAAACAAATACATAAATTCAGTAAAATATTAAAAAAACGTTGACAAAACTTTAGTCAGATTGATTATAAAGGTCATTAATGTCAGTACATAAGGCAGTTTTAAGCATTAATAAATGGATTAACAATATTTTGCAGACAATATTTTAAACACTCTGCCATCTATAGATATTACCATTACTAGTCATTACCTTAATAGATATTTAGACTAGTGCTAACACCCAACTTTACTAAGTAAGGTTAGTCTTGGTTAATAAATAAATCAAGACTTTATTTCTCATTAATATCATCAATAAATGCTCATTAATAGAGATTAGTTCATGTTATTTCAGATGTTGAGTCACATTAGTATTTAAAAATAGCTTATCATTAATTGAAACATTAATTAACCATCTAATAATGCATAATACAGTTAATACACTTACATACTGGTAACAGATGTTCCCTTATTTTAATTACTTTATATATGTGTAAATATAAAATGGCCATCCAGAGTTCAAACTTGTGGAAGGTGTTACATTGCTGGGGGCGTGGCTAAAAATGATGCAATAAATCAATTGTTAAATTTCATGTTTTCAGACACAGACTGACTGTTTTTTAATTTTTCACTGTTTGTGGGTTGGTAGACACTCCAGGTACCCAAATATGGGTGTAAAAACACAATTTTCCAAAATTTTTGCCTGTTTACTCCTATAATACTCCTGTTTGTGGACACTGATTAAATGGCAATGTTCTCTCTAAGATAGAAACACATAGACGTCCCTCAGGTAAGCCACAGGAGACACTGAACTAACAAAAACATAAACACAGTAGTTTTGTGTTTGACTCAGCTATTTAGGTCAGATTAGATAAAAGTGTATGCTTTTATTTGCTTAACTGCTTAGAAGGAGTACCTGTAGCCAATTAGTCAATACATACTTGTAGTCAAAATGTTCCTTCTTTAGTTTAGAAGTGGAGCTCCAAGAATAACACTGCTAACAAACACTAGAAATCAATAGTCACCTAAATAGTCCCGCTGTGTCTATCAAAATACATGGCCAGAATTTCTCTCCACCCACACAAACCACATTTTATTCTTAATCTAATTAAGATCTAATAGACTAGTCTACATGGTGTAGGACACAGTATAACATGCTGTCAGATAAAAAAAAAATAATAAAAAATTTGTGTATTTGAATGTTGTATCTGCCATCTTGGATTGAAGTGTTTATCTAGAATCAGTATAAGTATGATCTTCATCAGAAATACAGAGGAATCTGATCAAAGCTCTGCCTAGAGTGGATGAGGTCTTATTTATTTTTATAGTCTCATGTTAAGTCCTAAACCAAAAAGTTCAAAAAAGTGATGGTGATGTATTTTTACAAAAACAACCAGAGTTATCTGGTTCAGGCAAAAAACATCAAATGAAATAATGTCTAACCTAACAAAAAATACAATTTGTATCATTCTAATGTCCTCATGTCCACTAAAAAACTCTCAGACAGGAACAAAATTGCCTCTTACTTGGATCAATGTGTCAAATATTATAATCCAATTTAAAAGCACTATCTGTTGGAATGCTTGCGTTTTATGCATTTGCCAAGAACTTCATTATGCGAGGAAACAGATATGGATAGCTGACCTATTCTTTAGATGAGGAAAAGCAGTCGTGAGAGCTTGCCGCCACTGAAAGAGCAATTATAAATGCAGTGCTCACTTTATTTCATGTCTGTTTTCTGCTATCAGAATCTAAAAGTCATTATCTCAATCCAGCCAGTACCACTCGCACTGAAGCATCTGTCACATATCACAAATGTGCTCAGTATCCATCACTGATTATAGAAACTTCACACTAGACCTCAAGCAGCTTGGATTGTGTGCCTTTCCACTCTTCCTCCTTTCATTTTCCAGCAGAACTTGGAACCGGCCCACAGTGTCAAAAGTACCAACACCTGGTTTAATAACCACTGTATCATTGTGCTGGGCAGTAAAGTCACCTGACCTAAACCCCACAGAGCATCTATGAGCTACTGTCAAGAGGAAGATGAGAGACACCAGACCCAACAATGCAGACGAGCTGAAGCAACCTGGGCTTCCATAACACCTCAACAGTGCCACAGGCTGATCACCCCAGCCACGCTGCACTGATGCAGTAATTCATGCAGAAGGAGGTCTCAACCAAGTATTGAGTGCATATACTGTACATACTTGTCAGCAGAACAACATTTATGTATTAAAATCATTTTTTAAATTGGTCTTATATAATATTCTAATCTTCTGAGATACTGACTTTTGGGTTTTCATTGGCTGTAGACCATCATCATCAACATTAAAATAAATAAATAGTTGAAACTCTGTCTGCAAAGAATCTATATAATATATGAGTTTATTGTTTATTGTTTTATTTGGATCCCCATTAGCTGCTATTGAAATAGCAGCTATTCTTCCTAGGGTCCCATACACATAACATACATAACAAACAATCACACATCAACTGTAATTACAAACCTACACACATTTATATATAAAAAATAAAGAAAAGAAAAGAAAAAAGAATAACAACAACAACAACAATAATAATAATAATAATAATAATAGTAACAATCAAAATAACAACACCAACAATAATAACAATAATAATAATAATAATAATAATAATAATAATAATAATAGTAACAATCATAATAACAACACCAACAATAATAATAATAATAATAACAATAAACAAAGTATTTCCATTACCTCATACCCTGCATTCTGCATGTACTTGACCAGGAAGTACTAAGTATTCAGATGGTCTCTAGATCTTTCATGTAGTATTTTTTAATTTGCTTTATAAACTTTGTTTTACTGTCAATCTTAAGCAATGGAGCCGGCATGGAATTCCATTCTTTAATTGCTCTGTAAATGACTGTTCTACACCTGTAATTGGTTTTTGCTCTTGGTATTTCAAAGTATTTTTTGTTGAATATCTTGTAGTATTAGTTTTACTCTTTGGATGGAATTACTGAAACAAATTAACTTTTTGAAGATATTCATATATATATATATATATATATATGATGTGAATATGAATAAAAATATTCTGCTCACTAGCTTTGTGTAATGTTAGGGTCTGTCTATGTGACCATCAGTTACTGATGAGACATTTATTATTTACTAGTGGGGCATTTATTATTTATTATTGTAACACTCTACCAACTCACCACAAAAAAAGTAATATTAGCATCAGTACATCATTCTGTGCTAGAACTGTTTTTGAATGTCTGTTGAAACAAACATTTTGGTTGAAAATGGGTTTTGGGAGTGTTAATCAATCATAACTAAGTTACCTAGAGATTTTATCAGTGACCGACAACACTGCACGCCAACATACTCAACTAATGGTTAATGATTAATTCAACTAATGACTTTACGTTTTATTTGGCAGAAGCAGGATAGGGGCAATAAATGTCTGATATATTTTGTAGCTCCAGGAGACAAAAAAACTAAAAAGTGAGCTGTCCCTGTAACATGGTTGACATCTCCATTTTTCTTCCCACACCATGACATTACAGTAGCACAAACAAAGCACTTAAATAACAGATGTTCTTACCCTTCCAGGTGTGTGTGTGTGTGTGTGTGTGTGCATGTTTGGAGAATTATCTCGTCTCCAGGTGTGTGTTAACACTGAGCCTGGACTATTTACAAACTCCATGAAAGTTCTCATGACAGAGAGATATGCAGAGAGAGAAGTGATGAGAACTGTACTGAGTCTGCAGCCTTTGGACTGAGTTGGTTGCATCAAACATCTCATTATCAGTCTGGTTGTTATGGCTTCAAACACAACCTTTAGATATCCTCGCAAAAATGAAAATATTTGCTAATACACTAAGAAAGGTCACATCCTCCCTCTGATTCCTTCAAGACTGAAAGCTGATGAAACTTGCTGTTGACTTTTTCATTTTCAGTCTCAGCCCCAGGAAGCAATAAAGAGGAATCCCACTAATTTTTAAATTCTCTGTATTATTAAACGGTTAACACGTAAACAAAGCCGTTTGGTGGTTTAATATGAAATGCTCCAATCTAAAGGAACTGACAGTCTTAGAATTATTCGTGATGGTGGTGTTCAGTGTTCATAGTAGTGCACATCTGAAGCCTCTAATTGTTTAATGTTGCTTGCCTTTAAAAATTGCCACCAAATTATAGAACAAAATGGTTATGAACACACTGATGCTTCTTTACTGTTTTATGATAGATTTGAGAGAATATTTTGGGAACAAATATATTTTAAGTATATTTGTGGTTGAGTATATGCAGGGTACAAAATGCCAATATTATGACATAATGTTAATCAGTTTGGCTTAAAGGTCATAAAAATCAGAAATCCAGAATCTCAAATTATCCCATTTCAAATATATTATTATTCAAACAGTATCAACATAGGCTTGAAATATGTCACTTTACATGTAATGAATAAAAAAAAATATTTTGAATTTAATTAAGAAGACAAATGAACTTTTTCATGATATTCTAATTTGTTGAGATGCACCAAATACATACAAAAATTTGCACACATCAGTGGCTTCACTGTTGGTTTAAGGCAATCAATTAAATGGCTATTTTTGCATTATATACATCAAAAAACCTCTAGATGAGTCAGTAAATTGCTAGTCAAACCACTCTTGATGGCGATATGGATGGATACCTGTCTGGGATTTGATGGCTGAATTCTCCTGCAGTCCACAACAGATCACCAGTTCCATTACACCTATTGCGGTCAACTCCTCCTGCTCCGAGTTGGGTTTTCCTGAGGTTGACACCAGACCTGCTGCTCTCTTACATTGGACTAAAGCTCTAATGCTACTGCATTTTAAATTATGATACCTAATATGAATGCAATGATCGCTATTATTAATATCATTTATGTTATATACTATAGCACAATGTCAGACTTAACTAAGGATGTAAATCTGTATCAGTAGTTTGATCAGAGGAGGATGGATCCCCTTTGTGAGTCTGGTTCCTCCCAAGGTTTCTTCCTCCAGCCTTGAGGGAGTTTTTCCTTGCCACTGTTGCCTTCGGCTTGCTCACATCGGGCTTAGATTCAGTTTGTTTGATATTAAATATATAAAGCTGCTTTGTGACAATGCCCATTGTAAAAAGCGCTATATAAATAAATTTTGATTTGATTTGATTTGATAAAGTGGTTGATGAGATGAGAGTTTACCCCTTACCGTCACCCCTGAATTATGCAGAAACTTTGAAAAATTGGTGGAATTTCCCTTTAAGACAACTCTGGCCAGCTTGTCTAAATGCAATGCCGCATAGCCGACTACGTCACAGTCTGGCTAGAACATGAAACATTGCATAGTGAACTCACATAGTGGCACAATGAGACTGATGCTTTGATCTTCACTGTAGGGAGCACTGCTGTGAGCAACCCTCCAAACTTTCATATATACAGTACTATATGCTCAAAAGCATGGACACCTGCTGATTCAGCGTTTCTTCTTCATCAAAGGCATCAACAGAGTTTGTACACTTTTACTGCAGTGTAACAGGTTCTACTGTTCTGAAAAGGCTTTGGAGAACATTGTGAGGATTTGAATACATTCAGCCATGAAAGCATTTCAGCCGATCACAGATCTATCTGAGATAGATCATATCTACCTGATTCAGGAGAATGGTTTAACAGGATTAAGGAGAACTATATTACACGCCACTTAGTACAGGAATGGACACTAAGACAGTGTTTGGTAGCAACGGATTTAGCGTATCCATTCACTAGAGCCAATGTTGTATCCTTAAGTAGCCTCAGATTGGAAAAGCAGTGATTACAAGGGAGATTATATTAGTTCTGAATTTTTTCTATGTGAAAAGGTCCAGATGTATACTTTTTTCACAACAGTGCTGATAGGAAGAACAGGTCACAATGTCTACAGTACAAATTCAGCAATTTTATGAATGAATGAATGAACGTTACACTTACATATCGCCTTTCTCAAACCCAAGGATGCTTTACAATTAACACACTCCATTTACAAACTCAACTACACACACTGTAGAGAAGCGGCAGACAATCACACACAGCGTACTCTCAACCAGAAGCGACAGTCCACTTGGATGTCTCCATCAAGCACTAGGGGGATCACCCAGGACAGAGTGCCAAACATATCTGGGCATACATTCATACATTCATACACAGACATACACATTCATACACACACCAGGGTCATTTTAGAGTATCCAATTCAGCTGATCTCCATGTTTTTGGACTGTGGGAGGAAACTGAAGTCCCCGAAGGAAACCCACGCAGACACGGGGAGAACATGGAAACTCCGCTCAGATGGGGACTCAAACCCAAGACCTCAGCGCTGGAAGGCGAACGTGCTAACCACTAAGCCACCGTGTCATCATTTATGTACATTTTACAACCACCAGTGAACCTACGCAGGTCTTCTGTGTTTTATATGTATGATTATGATAACTCATTGGGAACTATTTTGCCTTACAACACCCTGCATGTATCACTCCACCATGACTGATTTTTTAAAAACACATTTTGGAGAGCAAAAATTGGCCGTGCTCTCGCTGGGCGGTTAGATGGCACTCTCACTCCCTATCACTTTCACATCACAATGTCCGCTGGCTCAGGCATCTACTGATTGGTCCATTCAGAGCTGGGCGCCCTGCGCTTTCCTCCGAGTGTGTTGGCTCCCCAGTGATGGTGTATCAGCGGTAGTTCAAAAAGAGGTGGTGGCTGCATCACACGCAACGGAGGAGGCTTCTGCTTGACTTCACCCTCCTAGAGTCAGAAACACTGCAGAAGTGATGGGGAGTATCCTAATGGAGGGGATGGGCTAACTGGCTACTACTACATTGGGAATGAGATCAAATTGGCAACAATGAAAAAAGAAATAAAAAACACATTTTAGTCCATGATCTTAATCCCTTATATCATAAAACAATACCTCAGACATTAGGCAATGTATTCATAACGCTTTCATGTTATAACCTTCTATGAAGTAGCTGTTAGAGGATTTAAACACTGAAGTCTGGTGTGAACAATTCCGTCTGAAGTTTCTCCAAAAGTGAACATCAAACCAAACTCAAGTGTTTATATCTTACCATTTAATTATGCAAAGAATTTGAACATTTTGTGGATTTCGGCTTATTGGCTTAATAACTGATCATTACAGCAGCTCTGTATACTCACTATAAACATATCTTTTGTGTTTCTCATATCAATATCATATGTGTACTTTTATTTTCCTGTAAACGGTCTTTTCTGTACATAAGTGAGGAATGTAATGAGCAGTATTTCACACCCTTTATGGAACAGTCCCAACAAATCAGACAAAGACATTTAAAAAATAGAAGGAAAGTGTCTTTACACACTATTAAACATTCACACTGTGTGGTCTGTCTGCTTAGTTAAGAGTTGTGGTCGTGTTGAGAAAGCAGTTCCACTTTTCCTCCACCTCATTTCATCAGCGTCTAACTTTCCGTCAGACTGGGTGAAAGTATCACCCCATGTCGCTGCTGAATGTGGATTGTGAAGTGGGCGCTTAGGAGGCGCTCAGGCGGGCTTATTAAAGTTTGGTTTCTTTGGAGGAGGAGGGGGAGGGGGGGTCTGGCTCTTTTGGAGAGAAAAGGGAGCTAATTTCATGTGTCACTCAAAATAAATGATGCCAGCTCCCTACTGCTGAGCACTTAAGTTGCTGTAATAGTTCAGCATTAAGTGTAGACCACTTCCCATGTTCATGGCTTGGATAATGAAACATGCCATTCCAAATGAGCTACACAAGCTGCTACTGCCTTAATCCATCCACTTACACATTGTAACAGTATGGATCTTGTTTGGCTGACATTCTTTAGAACGTTCTCTGGCATCACAAATAAAAAGGTGCTGTTTGTCTGTGAAAACTATAGCTGCATCACTGTTATAACAAAACATAGTAAAAACAAGGCAAAATAACTTAAATGATCTCATCTCTGATGATTCAGCCAAATCAAACACACTGCTCATTTAAGAGATCAGACATCATGGAGGGGTCTGAAATGTTCATTCTAGGTGCATGTCAACTGTGAGAGACATAATCTAAAAGAAAAAATCCGGAAATCACAATGTATGATTTTTTTTATAATATATTTATGTGTTACTGCTGCAAATAAGTATTTGAACACATGCTTCACAGTAGGGATGGTGTTTATGGGATGGTACTCATCATTCTTTATCCACCAAACACAGCGAGTGGAATTAAGACCAAAAAGTTCTATTTTGGTCTCATCTGACCACAGCACTTTCTCCCATGACTCCTCTGGATCATCCAAATGGTCATGGGCAAACTAAAGACGGGCCTGGACGTGTGCTGATTTAAGCAGGGGAACCTTCCTTGCCATGCGTGACTTTAAACCATGACGTCTTAGTGTATTAGCCACAGTAACCTTGGAAACAGTGGTGCCAGCTCTCTTCAGGTCATTGACCAGCTCCTCCTGTGTAGTTCTAGGCTGATTCCTCACCTTTCTTAGGATCATTGACACACCACAAGGTGAGATCATGCATGAAGCCCCAGTCCAAGGGAGATTGACAGTCTTTTGACAGTTGATGTTTAGCTTCTTCCATTTTCTAATAATTGCTCCAACAGTTGATCTTTTTTCACCAAGCTGCTTGGCAATTGCCCCGTAGCCCTTTTCAGCCTTAAGAAGGTTTACAATCTTGTCTCTGGTGTCTTTGGACAGCTCTTTGGTTAGTAGTAGGGAGTCTTCTGATTGTGTGGGGTGGGCAGGTGTCTTTATGCAGCTATAAACCTCAAATAGGTGCTTCTAATTTAGAATAATAAGTGGAGTGGAGGTGGACTTTATAGAGGCGGACTAACAGGCCAGAATGTTTGCTGATTGGCAGGTGTTCAAATACTTATTTGCAGCTGTAAGACACAAATAAATTATAAAAAAATCATACTTTGTGATTTCTGGACTTTTTTCTTTTAGATTATGTCTCTCACAGTGGACATGCACCTAAGATTAAAATTTCAGACCCCTCCAAGATTTCTAAGTGGGAGAACTTGCAAATTCGCAGGGTGTTCAAATACTTATTTTCCTTACTGTATGTATGGACAAATATATGCAAATATATGCAAAAATATGCAAATGGACAATTATATGCAAACACGCTAGTTTTGTGACATCACAAGAATAATCCATTCAGATACAGATCATTAATTAATAATGCAAAAATTAAAAATAAAAGTCTCAGCAGACAACCAATATAATTAAACATACATTTCTGCAGGTAGTTGCTTTTTTTAATGATTTTCTCCCTCGTTGACTCTCCCTATCACTTGTAATGTCCCTGACTCTAAGAGGATGCATACTCACACAGGCCTCATTTGATGCATCTGAAGTTAGGCTCCGCCTCTTTTCGAACTGCTGCCGATACATCGCCGCTGGGCAGCAAACGTGCTCAGAGGAAAGCGCAGGATTCCCAGTTCTGATGGATCGTCAAGCATACGCCTGAGCCAGCCGAAAGTACTTAGTAGTGATGAGGAGAGAGTGCCATCTTACCCGCGGGGAGAGAGAAATTTTTGCTTTTTTTGGACCTCGGCTGCCGATGGCAAGCCACACGACCATGTGATCGTCCGATTATAGTGACAGCGCCTTAGTCCACTGAGCCAGTTGCCCTATTATAGAGAAACAGGGCCTTACAGTTTATGAAGCTTTGCTCTCGTTTGGTTCTTATTAGCAAAAGGCTTTGAAATGTATTTTTTAGATAAAGATACATTAGTGTCTAGCCTGCTGATCTGATGGATGTTGCTGTGAGGAGCTCCTGGAAAGTCCCCCACTCTGTTATTACGGGTGCTAATGACATTTTAGGAGAAAATATGTCCTCAGAAATCAAACTGGCCTTCCTGCATCTACAGGGAATCAATCTCTCTTCTCTCCAACTCTACCCCCCCTTCCCCCCCAACACATTAGGAGTTTGCGCTCACATTAGATGTTGTAGAATGAAATAAACGAGTAGAAATGATTACAGATGCAGAGTGGAAAGAGAGAGATGAATGGAGCGAGGAACAGAAGGAGACAAGGAGAAGTGCACCACAGAGAGAGAGAGAGAGAGAGAGAGAGCAGTTTGTTTCTCATGTAGCCTCCCCCTGTCTGTAATCTGATAGTATAATGAGCTCTGACTCCTGCCAGCAACTTCCCTCTCCCTCGCTCGCCTGCTCACACACAGCCCTGCCATTAGTTTAGAGCTGCCTGATGTCTGTTTACATTTCTCCCACTCATCACGGAATGAAACGGTCCAGCTGAAATATGGGTTATGATCTGACAGTATATTAATAATGCTCCCGATATCCAAATATGAGAAAAACAGAAAAGACACAGATCATATATAACAGTCACCATGTTTTCTATACATTCATTTAACTAGTGTTAAACATGTTAATAACATTTATCCTGGTCTAATGTTCATCCTGAGCTCCACGACCTTCATGATCATCTGTGAGCTTGCTTATACATTAGCAGTGGCTGATTGTATTGATTTTATTAATATATATATAACAGGATTAAGATATGAATATTCATACATCATGTATCTGTTGTTGTACGGAATGTTCTAACACGCTAAGTTCATTCCACCCTGGTGCAAAAAACAGCCAGTTTGGGACATTATGTCCAGACATGAAAAAGAAAACAGTTTCTCTTTGTCCAAAATAATTACTGGTCTGGTGTTGGTTCCTGTCCTTGAAGACCAATCCACAGCCCAATCTCACATCCCAATCAAAGAGGCCGTATGGCTATATGTTAGAATTGTGTATGTGCAAGAAATGGATCAATCAACAATTCACACGTCCTTTATTCTATTAAGACCACTTCAGGATTGAGGTATATAGTCTGTGTAAAATGAGCACACCTCAAGAGTGAGATATCAAATATTTTCTTCTATTTTCCTACTAATAAAACATTTTCTATTCAGCACTTGAGTCCGGCATTGTCTGTCGAATTGCCATCTGGGAATCTGCCATCCATCTGGGAAGAGATATAGGATTATTCACACCAGAACCGTAAGGTTCAGGTCCAGCTTTTACACTACTTCCATCACATTTCTGAACTCTAAACTTCACTGTTAACATGGTGACTTATCTCACTGTACCATTCTATCCTCAAAGGTGCTGCTTTGGTCATTTACATCTGTAGATACAGTATTTCAAAACTGTATAGTCTATATATATATATATATATATATATATATATATATATATATATATATATATATATATATATACACAGTGAGGAAAATAAGTATTTGAACACCCTGCAAATTTAAAAGTTTTCCCACTTAGAAATCATGGAGGGGTCTAAAATGTTCATCTTAGGTGCATGTCCACTGTGAGAGACAATATATGATTTTTTTATAATTTATTTGTGTGTTACTGCTGCAAATAAGTATTTGAACTCCTGTTAATCAGCAAACATTCTGGCCCTCAAAAACCTGTTAGTCCGCCTCTAAAAAGTCCACCTCCACTCCACTTATTATGCTAAATTAGAAGCACCTATTTGAGGTTGATAGCTGCATAAAGACACCTGCCCACCCCGACACAATCAGTCAGACTCCCAACTACTAACATGGCTAAGACCAAAGAGCTGTCCAAAGACACCAGAGACAAGATTGTAAACCTTCTCAAGGCTGGACAGGGCTATGGGGCTAAACATGACTGTCAATCTCCCTCTGACTGAGGCTCCATGCAAGATCTCACCTCATGGTGTATCAATGATCCTAAAAAGGTGAGGAATCAGCCCAGAACTACACAGGAGAAGCTGGTCAATGGCCTGAAGAGAGCTGGCACCACTGTTTCCAAGGTTACTGTGGCTAATATATTAAGACGTCATGGTTTAAAGTCACGCATGACAAGGAAGGTTCCCCTGCTTAAATCAGCACACATCCAGGTCCGTCTTAAGTTTGCCCATGACCATTTGGATGATCCAGAGGAGTCATGGGAGAAAGTGCTGTGGTCAGATGAGACCAAAATAGAACTTTTTGGTCTTAATACCACTCGCCGTGTTTGGAGGACAAAGAATGATGAGTACCATCCCAAAAACACCATCCCTACTGTGAAGCATGGGGGTGGAAGCACCACGTTTTGGGGTGTTTTTCTGCACATGGGACAGGATGACTGCACTGTATTAAGGAGAGGATGACCGGGGCCATGTATTGCGAGATTTTAGGGAACAACCTTCTTCCCTCAGTCAGAGCATTGAAGATGGGTCGTGGCTGGGTCTTCCAACATGATAAGGACCCAAAGCACACAGCCAGGATAACCAAGGAGTGGCTCTGTAAGAAGCATCTCAAGGTTCTGGAGTGGCCTAGCCAGTGTCCAGACCTAAACCCTATAGAAAATCTTTGGAGGGAGTTCAAACTCCGTGTTTCTCAGTGACAGCCCAAAAACCTGGCTGATCTGGAGAAGATCTGTGTGGAGGAATGGGCCACAATCCCTGCTGCAGTGTGTGCAAACCTGGTGAACAACTACAGGAAACATTTGACCTCTGTAAAGGCTACTGTACCAAATATTAACATTGATTTTCACAGGTGTTCAAATACTTATTTGCAGCAGTAACACACAAATAAATTATTAAAAAATCATACATTGTGATATCCGGATTTTTCTTTTAGATAATGTCTCTCACAGTGGACATGCACATAAGATGAACATTTCAGACCCCTCCATGATTTCTAAGTGGGAGAACTTGCAAGTTTGCAGGGTGCTCAAATACTGTATATCATAAGTAAAAATCTTAATTTAATTCCATCAGTTAATTCTATCAAATTTTAATTTAATTCTATACTTAATCTGTATTTGCCCTGTACATTATACACAACCATAAACTATTGCGGAGTCTCCATGTTCTCCCCGTGTCTGCGTGGGTTTCCTCCGCGGTCTCCGGTTTCCTCCCGCAGTCCAAAAACATGGAGGTCAGGTAAATTGGGTACTCTAAAATTGTCCGTAGGTGTGTGTGTGTGTGTGTATGTGTGTGTGTGTGTCACCCAGCGATGGACTGGCGCCCTGTCCTGGGCTTAGTTGACTAATGTAATGCCCTGCCCTGCGCCCAGTGAGGGGGTAGGGGACTAACCGCAACCCTGATAAGGATTAAGCGGGTGTGATGATGAATGAATGAATGAATAAACTATTGCAATTTTCTCTATCATAGCCTTGTTATTTATGACTCATGTGTGTGTGTGTGTGTGTGTGTCTGTGTGTACACATTATATATATATTGTTGCTCTGTAATCTGTACTAGAGGTCTGCACAGGACTGATTTTTTAAACCCGCTTCCACTTGTTTTGCTCCCACTCCCGCCAAAACGCAGCAGCATTTGTCTCGCCTCCCACCCATCACATACAAATTTTGGAATTATTTTACAGAGTTCTTGAAATTGACTTATG
This sequence comes from Crenuchus spilurus, assembly GCA_036984385.1. Taxonomy (NCBI): domain Eukaryota; kingdom Metazoa; phylum Chordata; class Actinopteri; order Characiformes; family Crenuchidae; genus Crenuchus; species Crenuchus spilurus. The sequence continues at coordinate 30,699 of BRDA01037478.1, read as the reverse complement.
TATTTAATAAAACTATTCATATTAATATTAATTATATTATAATCATATAATATATTTTTATTCATATAATTAATATTTTAATATAATTATAATTAATAGAATATTCATATTTTCTATGAAAATTTAAAAAGACAATATTCCCAAACTTCTGATGGGCGGTGTAGCTTCTGTGTGCATTTACTGCCATTTACTAAACTTAAAACGATGACAGCTTCACTTTATAAACCTCAGCGTTTCCCTTTCTTTCAAACAGATGTTCTGTGTAAATTTCTGTGTTGACACCAGTGTTACAGTGGTGACATCAGTAACATCAGCCTCAGTGTTGATTAAGAAATGACAGCCTGAGGCTGAGAGTAACACTGTACATACACATCAGCCACTCAGACAGAGAATGAAATACAGGTGTCCGCTGTTTAGACACATTATATCATCCTGAGCTTCTGGTTTAGCCTGAGCTACTGAGAGAGAACTCAGACAGTTGATGTTTGAGGTTTTTTTCTGTAAATTTAATCATGTTTAGGTGATTAAAGTCAGGCTAAACTCTCAGAAAAAGATCCTGGACCATCACTGAGGCAGTGCTTCTCCTGCTACTATGATAACCTCTGGTACAACTTCAGTACTTTTAGTTATAAAAAGTTGCATTCACCCCACTCACTCTGTCCTGACGTCAGACTTTTATTTTCATTTATGAAGATCAATTATGAAATGATATCTTTGCCAAAAGTATCTGGACACCCTTTATAATTAGTGAAATTACCCAATTCAATTAAAAAAGCCCTGACTAATAGAGTGGGCCACTCTGGAGCAGCCTAAGGTCACCATGCTCAGTGGTCATAATATTTTGGCTAGTTTGTGTAAGCAAAGTGAGAGCGAGTTTATTTTGGGGACAAAGAGCCAATAACAGCCAAAACACAAAAGTGCACACACGCACAGACACACACACACACACACACACACACACACACACACACACACACACACTTATACACACAGGTTTCGTTGACTTTAAGAAACCTATCGGATTTTCTTGCATTATAAAGATATGCCTTTGCTTACAGTTGACACATCTGATTTGTTCCAGAACTGGAAACAGAGATGGCATTTGCTAGGAAGGAGGGGACTGTGAGAGATATATAGGCACAGAGTACTGCACAAAAGTTTTAGCCTCCTAAGAAAATTTGATTATAAAAAACTACTTCTTTGGACAGTAAGTGTGTATTTACTGATAAAGCACTAATTTTTGAATAAAAACACATTAATTCAATAAGTAGTGAACCACATGGTACTCCAGTATTATTTGTAATTCTCCTCCAATTCCTGGTTTGGTTAGTTAATACTTTACATTAAATCAAGTGTGCTGCCGATGCAGTTTAACAAGTCTATGAGCAGCATTTTAAAAAACATGACATTCTTGTTACTTTTGTACTGTGTTTGTGTTTATTTATATTTATTCTGATTATATTAATCATTTATTTTAATGATTATAGTGCTTTTATGCATAAGACTCTTAATGTCAAAATGTGTTCGGTTGCCTTTATTTTTTCTGTGATGCAACAATAACCATCAAAACTAATATTGTCCTTGCAAGCAGTGTAAGCTGTGAATGTTGTGGCCTGATGCCATGAGACATCCCAATTTCTGATAGGTCCAGTAGACCCAGAGTTTGTGTATGTTCAGGTCTAATGCACAAATTGATGTTTCCAGTGTAAACAGCCTGAAGATTTAGTGACACAAAACACTTGCATGTAGTTAAGACAAGGAGTTACACAGCTTAGCCCCGCCCATTCTCACTGAAGTTATAAGATGTGTTTCAGCCTAAACAGCTGCTTCAAACTGACCAATCAGAACAGAGACAATACAAAACTATACAAAACTAAAACTCTGCATGTAGAAGTAGTGTGCACATTGACTTTCTGCTGGTCTTGAAACATATTCTTTGAACTCTATAAAGATACTAACTCCATCTCTGTCTTTTTCAGAGTGAGTGATCACTCAACAGTTCAGCGTGACACTGGTGGAAAACTGACTACTGAAACTCCTGACCGCTGTGATTTCTGCATGATGTGGTGGCTGCCTACCTTAGATCAACTTCTCACCAAGCAACTATTATGACCTGAACTACTATATTAAACTTTATATGGACTTTAATTGCTGCTACCATTATTATCAGTATTATTACTATCGTTCTGACATTCCTGTTTCACTACTGTCACCATATCAGTACACCTGAACACTACAACAGCATCTTAAGATTGTATGATGACTGACTACTAAGAACCTATAAGTAGTTGACCAGAGGAGAATGGATCACCACATGTCAGTTTACAGAGATCTGACAGAGATCTCTCATAAGAGTTCCGACTTCATTTTAAAGATCCCATAAATGTATCTTGAACATGATTAAATAATGTCTATAGCGAGTGAGGGGGTTGAGGATGAATCAAGAGGAGTCCGGATGCAGCGGTTCAAACAAACTTGACTGTATTACAAAGAAATACAAACTACACTGTGGCTGAAAACAAAACAACGCTATGGCAGAACTGAAACGGACATACACACATTTACAAACATTAACAAAATTCACTAATGTAATGAAATTCAATGACTGACAAAGACTCAGTCATGAGGAAGCTTAAATATCAAACATAATCAAAGGGGAAAGAAACAAGCAGGGCTGCGTGATTAGACAAGACAGGTGCTGAACATTAGCGAGACAGGACGAGGTGATGAGGGTGGGGACACAGAGACATGACGTGAATGTAAACAATGGTAAATGGCGGCGGGGGCGTGACAATGTCATATTTTATGCTGATTTTTTTACTTTATGCAGCTGAAAATCTGTCCTGCTTAAATCAGATAAGCCAAAAAAATCTGATTTGATTTGCCTGTTTGAGCAAAGTTGACACTTTTTTCACTCTTGATACTGACACTGCAGAGGGAGAGAAAAAAAAAACAGATGAAACCTCATCAAAAGTCTTCAAATACAACCTTTTTAAGTGTGTGTGTGTGAGGTATAGGCTGTGACTTTAACAGCGAAGGTTACTCTGAGTGAACTCATAAACATGTCATTGAGACCTTGACCTTGCAGTAAACAGCTCCACTCCCTATGGTCCCTCTTTCTCTCACTTCCTCTTCATCTCTCTCTCTCTTTCTTTCACACACCTTCACTTTTTTCTCTTTTTTGATTAAACTACAGAAATGCCAAACTATGAACCAGACTAACTTTGTGTTGTAGCACAGATCTTAAAACTTGAACCCTTTAACCCTAAAATCCACCCTGTGTGTGGAGTCGGGATTTAAATTCTGACATTCACATTTCAAAGTATTAATCAAATAATTCACAGCAATTTTTAAATAATATTTAATAATAATAATAATAATAATAATAATAATAATAATATTAATAATAACAATAATAATAATAATTATTATTATTATATTTAATAATAAGTATTTGTTATTTTCTTTTAAAATTTAGATTCAATCACACATTACCAGGACTAAGACTATGGTTAAAGAGGGGAGTAGAGAGTATTAGTACAAAGTATTAATCAAATAATTCACAGCAATTTTTAAATAATATTTAATAATAATAATAATAAATAATAATAATAATAATTATTATTATTATTATTATTATTGTTGTTGTTGTTGTTATTATATTTAATGATAAGTATTTGTTATTTTCTTTTAATTTAGATTCAATCACACATTACCAGGACTAAGACTATGGTTAAAGAGGGGAGTAGAGAGTAGAGAATGAAATGTTTTCCCATTTCTTTATCATTTATTGTATTATATTTAAACAATAGCACATTTGGATTACTGTGGTGCATCACTGGTTTGTAAATGGTGAGTGTACTTTGAATTAATAATGCTCAAAGCCTCTGCTATCACACATTTACTTACAGCAGTTTTCAAGATGTTGACACTGAATCATTTCTGAAATGTTTGGTCTGACTGAGAATGGTGGGATTGTTTGAAATTGGTTGGTGTGATTTATGGTTTCCACTTAACATTTTTTCTGTGATTTTTTTGGTGTTTAATCCTCTTAGAATTAATGTTGTGCAAACATTTGTGCCCCCACTTGTATTATGTTGATAAAAATGCACTACTAACATTCATTACAATTCTGAGATGTCATAGTACTCATCTAGCAATACCATCCACTTGGAGACCATAGAAGCAAGGGAGACCACGGCAACATTTTAGGTATACCTTAGCAAACAAAAACTAAATCTGCAGAAAAAAAAATCTAGAGGATACAATGGTTCTATATGAGAAGGCTTAGAACCATTTGTACGTTTAATGAATGTTACACTTATATAGTGCCTTTATACAACTCAAGGATGCTTTACAATCAACACAGTCCTACTCTCACAGCGTACTCTCAAATGGAAGTGACGGCCACCTGGAGGACTGCCTGGGGCACTAGTACACCCAGAACAGACTGTCAGTCATATCTGGACATTTATTCACTCACAGACATTCACATTCATTCACACACCAGGATCATTAGAGTAGTCAATTCACACACAGACACAGGGAGAACATGGAAATTCCACCTAGATGGGAACTTGAACCTATGAACTCAATGCTGAGAGGCATATATGCTAAGCAACAAGCAACCATGCCACCCAGTGCATGGTGAAATGATCCTTCAGTTGAACAAACAGCATGTTGTATACAGAACCTTTTTGAATATGTCTCTATTTTGTATTAAAAGGGTTTCCCAGGCCCCGAGTGGCTCAGCAGGCTAAGACGCTGACACTATGACCAGAGGATCGCGAGTTCAAATCCCGGTCATTCTGTTTGCCATCAACAGCCGGGGTCCAAGAGAGCAAAATTGGCCGTGCTCTCTCTGGGTGGGTAGATGGCGCTCTCACTCTCCCTGTCACTCTCACATTGCAATGTCCGCTGTCTCAGGTGTTTACTGATTGGTCTATTTGGAGCTGGGAATCCTGCACTTTCCTCCGAGCGCATTGGCTCCCCAGTGACGGTGTATCAGCGGTAGTTTGAAAAGAGGCTGTGGCTGCATCACACGCAATGGAGGAGGCTTGTGCATGTCTTCACCCTCCTAGAGTCAGGGACAGTGCAAAGTGATAGTGAGAGCCACTAATGGGTTGGGTTAATTGGTGATGACCACCAAGGGCGTAACTTTGGGTCCAGCATTGGGGGGGTTGAGCTGTCTCCCTATTTATTTATTTATTTATTAAATCATTTACTTTTCTAAAAGGATTCAGGAAATTTTGGGTTAACCGTATTAGAAATACATTGTAATGCTTTTACTATGTATGTATTTTACTTTCTTTGTATGTACTCTGCACCTTAAACAATTAAGAAATGCGGAGCTAGCTAACAGAGCTAGCTAAAATACCTGAACGGGTATTCATAGTGTCTCTGATACACAGCGGCATAGTTATTCAATCATCAGCTAACAATACATTTACATTTACCTCATTTTGATTTTTCAGCTTTTTACAAGGCGATGTTCTCGACCAACAATGAAAAAATGTTTTTTATCCACTTTTTGGTGCTCTTTTCGTTTTTTCTTACGACACCCACTCCCCCAGCAGCTGCTTGCACAAGCAAGCAAACGGTCAGGGTTGCCAGGTCCAGCAAAAAATATCCAGTCCAAAGTCAGTCTAAAACCCGCCCTTCAGAAGCTTAAACTGGCCCAAAATATGTCTGTCACACGTTTGAAGTAAAGGGAAAAACAACTATGAGTGTACGACTTAGTATTTTGTTTATAAGGGAATCTTTTTCTTTTATTACGCTTGAATTTTCACCCGCGACTGGATTTTCAAAAAAGTCCAATTTAGCTTGAAAACCACGAACCTGGCAACCCTGCAAACGGCGAGCGCTACTGCTTGGTGGAGGTTGAATGATACCAAGTTTTTGTGGGGAAAGGGGGGGTTACATTACCAAATGATTAAACATGCTAGTATTTTACCCAAAACTTAATGGTGGAACACTTTTGGTGCTACATAGAAGCCCTTGCAGAAGGGTCCATTATAGAACCATTTACAACAGATTCTTAAGGAAAGAGCATGAAAACAACACAATGAACATGCAAATGGTTCTCTGCCAAACTATAGAATCATTTCCTTTACTGAAGAACCATGTTTCTTTTAAAGAAAGAATGTAGTGTCTGCATACCGTAAAGCCTATAGTGATTGACATATAGGCTGTATTTTGTTAAGCATAGAGCAGTGGTTTAATGTGGGTCCTGAGGACCTCATATTCTGCACTTGTTTGTGTTTTTCTTACTCTAGCGTACCTGACTCAGGACATTACTAGACTGTTAACTTGCTGATGAGCTGAATCATGTGTGCTAAGTGATGGAGAGCATGTAACAATGATATAAAAACAATATTTTATAAGCTTAATGACTTAAGTTCTGTTTACACTACATGACTATTATAAAACTTTAAACCTATTACAGCTTCTACACTAGTTTAGGTTTCTCTGATGGAGAACAGACAGAAGCCTCAGCAGGTAAAACAGTCTTGCGGTCTACATTGTGTCTCTGTCCAGCAACATTTGCCTCAATTACTCACTGTCTTTCTGTCCCTGCCCTCTTAGAGCTGACAGTGGCTCCAAACAACCCTCACGCTTTAACATTAGCCAGAGAAGTGCAGTAAACCATCATTACCGTGTGTTCAGTCGCGTGTTTTGGAGCAGTTAGAGCAACTGTCATAACTCACTTGTCCTGCAGTCAATGATACTCTGCATGTGGCAGTGATGTCGTTCTGCAGAATAAACAAACAGATAAATTCATTTCGTCAGACGGTTTTATGACAACATTTGGTTTTATTGCTAAGAGGCTCCTCCGGCTGCACAGTAACTTATCTTTAAGCTCCAATTAGCCAAATTTTCAACAACACTGTATCTCTTCATCATTCCAAAACAGCCTTCAGGATCTAGAAGAACAGATAATAAAATCCTGAAGTCATCAAAGGATCAGTGGGCTGTTTTTCTAGAAGACATCTTGAGGATGTTTAGGACTGACAGTTTAGAAATTATAGCCCTACTGCTGCGATTGATTTACTCCAGTCTGACAATACCAATGCCTACTGGATGGAACAAATAACACTATGCTCTGAATTCTCGAGTGTCTGCTTAGATAATGATGTGAAAACCCTTTTCAGATATGTGGCAACTGCAAGCAGCCCCATTGTGCTGGGTACTTAACTACCACACCCTTTACATAATTACTGAAGGAGGGTGGGGATACAGGTGGGGCTTTTGGCATTCTTCAGCTATCACAAGCTCTACTAAAAGATAATTGCCTTTACAGCCTACAATACACAGGCACAGCCTTGGCAGAGAGAACCATGATAAGCTGCAGACGACGAGGTGAAATGAACTGGGTGCTTTCGTCTTGATCAAACCCAACGGATGTGTGGTGATACAGAACGTAAATAGCTTATTCAACGTTATCCTGTGTGACATGACTATTGATTACATAAATCTTTTAGAAATCAATAAGCACAGATTTATATGTTCAATATCTACATATCAAGTCAAGCACACTTGTTCACGCTGAGAAACAGAAAGGGTTCTTGGTGTGATACCATATATGCTTATACAACAGATTCTCTATCATGGATAACCATGATAACCATCATGGTTCTGTACACTATTACCAAAAAAAAGGTTCTATATACTAGTGAAAATGAGTTTGTCAATAATTTTTGGCCAATTTTCTCTCCTTCCCAATGTGGGAGTAGCCAATTAACCCATCCCATCCACTAGGGGGCTCTCCCCATCACTTTTGCGCTGTCCCTGACTCTAGGAGGGTGAAGACAAGCACAAGCCTCCTCTGCTGTGTGTGATACAGCCACCGCCTCTTTTCGAAATACCGCTAATACACCATCACTGGGGAGCCAACACGCTCAGAGGAAAGCGCAGGATTCCCAGCTGCAAATGGACCAATCGGTAGACGTCTGAGCCAGCAGACATTGCAATGTGAGAGTGATGGAGAGAGAGAGTGCCATCTACACACCCAGAGAGAGCACGGCCAATTTTTGCTTGGGCCCCGGCTGTTGATGGCAAACAGCATGACCGGGATTCAAACTCGTGATCCTCTGGTCATAGCGTCAGCGTCTTAGCCTGCTGAGCCACTCGGGGCCCCGTCAATCATTTTTAAATGTTCCTTAATATTCAAGAGTATTTTCCATCATAAGCAAGCAAAGCACAATTTAAGCAGTCAAATTTAGATTTGATCAGAATTTGACCTCCGCATTTAACCCTTCCGTGCAGTGAAACACACACACTAGTGAACACACTAGGCTGTGAGAACATGTGCCCGAAGTGGTGGGCAGCCCTATCAATGATGCCCTGGGAGCAGTTGGGAGTTAGGTGCCTTTCTCAAGAGCACTTCAGTCATGACCTGTCTGGGGATCGAACCGGCAACCTTCCGGTCACAAGACCAGATCCCCTAACCACCAGGACAACATGGGGCTCGAACCCACAACTCTGAGATTAAGAGTCTTATGCTCTACCGACTGAGCTAATTGGACCACTAAAATAACTCTCTTTAAAGAACCAGATTTTAAGAAAGTTACACTATAAAGGTCCTATACAAACGAAATGTCAGAACAGTACGTCCAAGTCAAAAACCAATTAGGAACCCTTATTTTTAAATGTGTTCTGTAAGCAATTTGGCTCAATTCAGGCTGTTCTCTGACTCAGCGGGCTGAAAATCTGCTTTACGTTTACAGAAGTTGGCCTGTTAATGTAAGAACTAAGTGAAAGTAAGTGAACTGACACAATGTCACAAGGCTATTCAAATTAGACAGGAAGTTAAACTGATTGGATGCTCTCGATCTATTAAAAGATGCGCTAAACTGATCTGAGGTCTGTTAAAGTGCGGAAATAAGTGAGACTTAACAGAAGTGGAGGTGATGCTTTTCAGAGCAGAGACACAGGCTTCTCTCCTTTCAGTGCAGTAATCCAGGGGCTCTGCACTCACAATACACACACATTATATCTCGGCAGGAGGCCTGGGGCTACGGCTGCCAAGCCAGGGTGTGTGTCACAGTTTAAAAAGGAGAGAAGAAAAAAAAAAAGATAAGAGGCTTCTCGGGCCAGGAGCCAAATCTGCTTCTGTGAATTCCATTATTAGTCTGAAACACGCACGCAACCTTTATAGGTTTCTCTCTTTCTCTCTTTCTCTCTCTCTCTCTCTCTCTCTCTCTCCTTAAATTACACCTTTGTCTTGATGTTAAGATTTGAACTCCAAATCTGTCACAAAAAACTTATTACAGACACAGGACAAAGGCTGCTGACCTTCTTGACTGAAAAACTATTCAATCTTGATGAAGTATTTTCTTTCAAATCTATACAAAATGTCAACGTCGGTCAATGACTGTATTCTGATATAGGATCCAGTACAAGTGCGGAGTTTTGTTCCAGATCTGTGGAGGTTTGATACGTGACTATGCTCAGGCTGTTTGGGTCGCAAAGTTGGGGATTTGCAGGGGCTAGTGCCCAGATTAAGGACTTCGGCCTTTAGCTGAAGCGGAGCAAGTCTGCATAAAGCAGGGGCTGCCATTTCAGCATAAAAGGCTTATTAGTAGGGAAGTAAATTCCTTCTGCTCATGTCTGCAGATGTGCTGCCTGTACTTCAGAAATGTGTTTTGCATATACATAAAAGTTTAAGCCATAAATGTCTTGTGTTATTTGGACTTCAAAGGCCACTTAAGTCCAGTCAAATTGAGCTAAACACGCAGATTCTGAACTTTCAACTGATGTCAGATTTGTGCAAGTAAAATATATTTTACATTTGCTCTTGCATACAGTTTTGCTTTTTTTGTTGTTTTTGTCATTTCGTGGAAAAAGTTCGTTTTTAATCTCCTGATGCAGAATTGAAATGTAAATGGAGTTAATAGTGAACTTGTTTTTATATATTATATAAAACACTATTAAATATTAACACTAGTGTTGTAGTACTCGAGATCAGTCTTGGTCTCAAGACCGGTTTCGAGACCACATTTTCAAGGTCTTGGACTCGTTTCGGACTCGTGCGCATTTTTACTCAGTCTTGTCACTATCTTGGCTTCATGTTTACTCAGCTTTGTCTCGGTCTCGGGACCATCTTTCTTGGTCTCGCCTCTGCACAACATTGTTGGAGCCCTGTATGAGTGACTTTAGATACAACCAATGAATTAAGAGTATTTTTAATCACCCCCCCACCACATACACACACACACACACACACACAAGCAGCACTATTGGCTATACCGGTCTCGACACAAGACCGGCTGCCAGTACAGGCTAGGCCATCTTCTGCGCCGACATGTCCACCACTTCATCGGTCATAAAGTTTGGATTTAATAATCACAACGAGTTCCTCTGCAAACGTAGTCCTGGAGTTTGCACACTGAATTGTCTTTTTGTGTGTTGTTGAAGCTATGGTAGAAAAATACTTGAATATGTAATGACTATATGGATTTGTTTCTAATTGTATGGTGCTTGAAAACACCTGACAATGTCTTGAAAGTGCTTGAAAAGTGCTTAAATTAAATTTTTGTGGTGGTAACTTTTTGATTTTCTTGTTACCTGTGCAGTTAAAGTCCTGTTAGACAGCTTTTTTGAATTTCTGCGTTGATAATGCACTGTTCTAAAAATGCATAATAAATGTGTTATTTATTTGAATTTTCGTTGTTGTTGATTAATTTTAGTATATTGGCTATTTAGTCCTGGCTCATTTTTTGTTTAGTACTGGTCTGGGCACAGTGTTCATGTTAGTTTATCTGTAAGGCCTCTTATTTGTTATTTTGGTCTCAACCCGGTCTCAGTGTCCATTGGTCTTGGTCTTGTCACGGTCTCGACCCCTATATGACTCGGTCTTGGTCTCGGACTCGACTCCACAAAGTCTTGGTCTTGTCTCGGTCTCGGTCCCCTGTGGTCTCAGGAAGGTCATTTGTGTACAGATTAAAGAAATGGTTCATATGTACATATTTTTCCATTTACCCCAGACGTAGCTCATCAGACAAGACATGATTCTTTGTTTTAAAAGCTGAGGCTAATGTTTCTAACAAAAACTCAATAGCCACCTAAATATCATAGTCATGTCTGTATCACAGACACTTCTCTCAGTCCATTCAAACAGCATCCACATCTTAATTAAGTCAGTTTGGTTTACGTTAAGTTTAGGTTGAGAAAACTTTTGGAGATGCTTTTTGACAAAACGACTAGACTATTTTGGTGACTGTTATAGCTCCAGGTCTAAAATTAAAAAAAATAAAATCTGTACTTCAGACATGTCTTTGAATACTTCTGTGGCAAATGGAAAATATGTTAAAAATAATTTTTGTGTGAAATTAATTTTTGCATCCATCCATTATCTTATCAGTTTAATCCTGATCAGGGTCGGGGTGACTACCCTCACAGGGTAGGGATTACAGGGCACCAATCCATCGCTGAGTATGTACACACATGGACAATTTAGAGTACACAATTCACCTGACCTCCAAGTTTTTGGATTATGGGAGGAAACCGGAAACCCACACAGACACTGGGAGAACACGGAAACTCCACCCATATGGGGACTTGAACCCAAGACCTCAGTGCTGAGAGGCAAACCACCAACCCATCGTGCCATCCAAAACTTATTTATATATTCCACATCTTGACTTTGATCATATTAAAATGTATAAGTGAATAATTACAGTATTTGAATAACTTGTTGTTACCAAAACATTGAAATAGTTGTTTTACATACAATAATACATTGGCTGCAGTCTATAATGAGAAAAGAATGAGAAGGTCAAATTCTTCTATCAATGTAAGCACTGCAAATGAAGGCCAATAACTCCTTCAACTTAAAGTCAACTTAGAGAGCAAAGACATTCTTAAACATGCCCGTTTATCAGTCCATCACTAGCCTGCAACAGCAGCCAGGGAGGCATTTTGCCCTCATTCCAACTCTCTCTTTCGTATCTGCACTTCCGTACACACTTCAGCAGATCAGTCACACTCAATCAGAAGTGCCAAAGGCCTGGTCAGGTCTGGCCTTGTTTGGCGGTTTAGATAAACCCGAATCCATTAGACCAGCTGAGTGGAGTGGGTTTTAGCAACTAGGGGTCAGTGGCTGAAGCCTTGCTCTTGAGAGGCCTACATTGTTCTGCCATCTTTGGATGGGTTCTCTAGGGAAGGATCATGGTGTCTACTCATACGGAGGAGGCCCTTAAGTGCTCAAAGCTGCACTGAGACTACAGATCAGAGAGACTTTACTTGGGAAGAGTATACCCTAGAGAGGGCTGTTATAGGTCATATATATATACCTGTCTTTTCTTTAGCTTTAGTGCATTTTGTAATGTTATTTACACATTACAAACAGACTTATGTAAGTATAAGCCTGGTTAAACTACATATTATATACATTTTTTATGTTAAAATCCATCGTCTACCTTCCGCACACAATCATTTAATGCACACAGACTCTTTATTTACTGAACACATTTGCAATATATATATATGATAGCTTTATTTTGTAACTTAATTTATTGATATAAAAACTGTATATTTGGAAAATTGGTGCAATGCTGGTGTATATTAATGTGTTAATATTTAGTAATTTTAATGAATAATTTAATAAATTTAATGAATGAATGTCTAAGGGACCCTCACCTGTGTAAATATGATGTGACAATAAATGTGCTTTGATTTGACTTTTTTCAAAACAATAAAATTATTTATGGTATTGCTTTCATTATAATTATTTTTTGTTATAAATATGATTTGCATTTCAATTTTGGAGTGTTATATACGTGCAACCTGGTGATGTCACTAAGGGGGCGGAACAAACCTGTTTTGTGTATAGTGATGTTGACTGATGTATTATGATCACACTGAAGAAGGTTTAAATACTGTAATGTTTGTGTTTAATAAGAGCCTGTGCAAAAGTTATGGCACATTAAATATTGTACAGTTTTTCTAATGTATAAAATAAACAGAAACTTGGCCCTAAAATGTGCAGAAAATATTTTTTAAAAATCATGTAGAGGTGAACTTACATGTTACTTAAGTTTCACTTAGAAAATCAATGAAGTGCTTCATTTGACCAAGAGTATCCAAACTTTTGCACAACACTATACACAGGTACACACACTTGTATTTGAACAGCCTGTCCAAAACTGAACGTTTTGTTTGAATTAAGCTAAGCATCCATCTATCCATCCATTCATCTTCTTAACTGCTTAATCCTGATCAGGGTGATGATGAGTCCCCCATACTCCTTCACTGGGTGCTGTGCAGGGCATTACATAAAGTTAAATATGCCATTTAAAAAATATTTTAGTACACAATGTCTATTTAGTGAACTGTATATATCAGAATATAATGAAAAATATAATGTAAGTAATCATGCAGATATTCAGCACAGGATTTGTTTTCATTTAGATAGTCAATAACAGGGAATACCAGGAATGCACAAACTCAGATTATGGAATGAGCTCCTACTTTGTCTATTAACACTAATTTTTATTTGTTTTCTATAGCTTTTATGCAATTTGTGCCTTTTGTACATTGAACATCTATTATATTTTCTGTACTTCTGGTCAATGTGCATTATAAACAAATTGACACTGACATTAGTGAGTTTATCATCTTTATGCCAAAATGTTGGCACAACCCTTTCCAAACCTCACCTCATGGCAGTCCAGTATTATTTGTATTTCTTATCTAGTACCTGTTGTTCTGCTGATGGAACAAATCCATATGATGGCTGATGTGATTACATGCAGTCGTGCCACGTCACGTCCAATTCAAATATGTGTTAATAGCTCTTAGCCGAGTGATTATGTTTGTTATCTGTAATAAAATGTCATTGAGATTAAAATATAAATGGACAGAGCTATGGATTAGCTTAGTGTTCATATCAAAAGCCACCGATCAGGCAGTTGACTGAGTAAACTGATGCCATTGTGAGCCAGGAGTAAGTATCTGAGTTTTTTATGTACGGTAATTATTTTCCATCCACAACCACTGAGGTCTTCTGACTTCAGCTTGAGTATAAACAGCTTCTCTGAACACTCATAGTAAGCTCATATTTCTCTGTTTAAGAGGTTTGTGATGTATCCTCATCACGATTAGTGCGCAACAGTGATAGATCAGTGATACTTCCACAGCAGCAGACTTGGCAAATCTCAGGTCCTGGCTGACCTTTCATTCAAAGACTTTTTCCCCCACTTCAGAGCACTCAAGTACTCAGATTCTACCAAACAAAACAAAAAATCAAAGATCAATTTAAAGAGGCTGACATTTAGGTTTTTAAGAGCTATAGCAAGTCTCTTAAACATTCCCAGTATTATTATTTCTCATGTGGGCCAGATTTATATCTAAATGTTAGCTTGGCGTCAGCGTAAATGTTTGGAGTGGAGAGGGTCGTGAGGATATGGTTCCGGTTGGTGTTTTGCTGTCTTCAAAGCACATCGCTCTACTTGTCTCCTCTACTCAGGCAAATATTTACTTATGCTGTCCATTAAATGGACACTTGTCAGAAGGCCGTCACTTAAGTTTCCAAGCCTACGGGTTCCCTCTGCGTTCTACTTTGGGCGTTCCATGTAAATAACTGTTGCGGAATGATGAATAGTGTTTGTTTGTTGGGAGTGTCCGGGTTTATTTCATTAGCAAAACCAATAAATAATCGTCTGGGCCAGGGACAAGATTTGTTAGGATTTGATTAAATTAAAGTGGAAAAGTTACATTCAGATGCATGTTTTTATTTTTGAAAAACATAAACAATGCGAAGTGGGTCAGAGGCAAGGCAAGGTCAGCAGGATGCCAGTGCTTTAGCCAAAATGGCTGGTTCTCTGTCCAGTAGGCAACAGAACAAAATATTAAATAGCATTCGCTTGATCTGCGTTGCATGTAAATATTGACATCACAGAGCAAATTATGCTCTGAAAGACAACAAATGATTAAAATGCTTTCTCTCTCCTACATCCTCCTCTTGAAGAAAGCATTAAAAGGCAGAGGAGACAAAATGTATGAGTAAATGTTGTAGTACTAGATATACACTCTTAAAAATAAAGGCTCCCTAATGGTTCTTGGCTTGTATTTATGGTTAAATGTAAATTTAAGAGTGTAGCTAGATTTCCAGTACAAATAATATTGTGTAATATGAACAGGACAAATCCGCATTACAAATGTGAGAAATAAGATACCTATTAAAATACAAATAAAAAATTGGAAAAATTGGAAAAATGCTACTAAAATTTCATTTTCTTATATTTACTTTGACTTTTATTTACACTGTCTTGTTGCATGAATGTCCCTAGAACAGATGCATCTTGAAGAGAGCACATGCTGCTGTAAAATTATTGACTTTTGTCAATGTGCATATATGTCAATAGCCAAAAAAGTGGCTGTTCCCGCCTCCGAGCCATATGTGTATATCAAATATTGATGAATGTCAGGTCTTGACAACTCATGGATCAGAAATTTAAGCTTAAGCTTGTCCCATTGCCCTTTACGCACTGAAATTCTTCCAGATTCCTTGAATAATTTTTATGTGAATTACTAGCCCTAAATTGACCGTGTCCCAAATATTTTGGAAAGTGTTGAAATGTGAATGCACTGCAGGACATTAAATTAAGTTGACCAGACAAAACATGAAATGTCTTGGGTTCATATTATGTGCAATGAAGTAAACGTTAAAGTAAACGTAAGAAACATTTTTTGCCATTTTCCATACTGGCCCAAGTTTTTTATTTAAGTTTATAAATTGCTATATTGAAATTAGAAGCTGGCACATTGAAACATGAGTGCACTTACCTGGATCCTGATGTTTTTTAATTTAAAAAAATTAAATTTATATATATATATATATATATATATATATATATATATATATTTTTTTTTTTTTTTTAA
>BRDA01037472.1:0-26100 GCA_036984385.1 Crenuchus spilurus | reverse complement strand
AGCTTTGCAGTGTCTGTGCGAGTGTATAAACCCGATGATTGATGATGCAGGGGGCAGCAACCAAAATTTCACCTATAGGGCACCACATTGGTCAGGCCCGGCTCCGATTCATATGTTCATGTATGTTGGTAAAACACTGTGACCCCCCAGAAGCTCAGTCCTGTAATTATTTTAATGCTGAACAGATACAGGAGTACAAACACTGTGAAGATGTCTACAATGTAAAAACAACAGACGTCCTATAAACTAATTCAGTCCCAACAGGACTTAAGCTGTATTCTTACTGGACTTTCAGCCTGAATCCCAGAGATCACTATACATCTCTGAAATGGCAAAAACTTTTTTTAACACAAAGTCAAAGCACTATAAAGCAGATATTATTTAAGAGGTGGACTATTCTCAGCACTGCAATGGCACTGACATGGTGGTGTGATAGTGTTATGTTGGAAAGCTTTGTTGTAGATTGTAGACTGTTGCTGCACAGTTTGTGTTGTGTCCTCTAGTCCTTCATTCGTGACACTTTTATCTGGTTGGTGCACTCTTGTCACTCCAGCAGGTCTTTAAATAAGGAATTTGCTTCAAATAAACAATGTGCCCAAAACTACAATATGAAATATGAATGTTTATTTTTTCTGGTAAAAGTTTACATACAGTTACACACACCTGAGTAAATAACTGGGTCCCAGATGGTGCCATTACAGTAATCTGAAATAAAAAATGATTTTAAGAAAAATATCACTGAACATCTACTTTTTTTAATTCAGCAGTAAATTTGAAGTATATTGAATCATTCTTATGATAAAAAACATGGGATTATTTTAATTGAAGAGTTCTTCCCTCATTTGCAATAAGTTTATGAGACATTTCTTTGGGCTTTGAGAAGATCTTTAGCAAATACAATCCAAACATACCTTTGTATGTAATCTTTTACATCTCCGAGACATCTGACAGATGTGTTATTACAATGTATCCAGTATCTGCAACCACTGATGACCAAAATAAGACCAAAATAAGAGACACTTAAGATCAGTTTTTGGAACAATGCATTTAAGCTGTTCAGACCTTTCCCAGATGTCTTAGAGACGTGTGCTATCAAGGAACTTGTAAGATTAAGAAAACATTTAAGTATGTTTTCAACAATACCACTTTTTAGAATTATTTGTGAAAATTTCTCATTTTTTTCAGATTTTTTTTTCTTAAGAATGAAAAATACAAACATTTAAGAAGATTTTGTGAATCAGCCAACTTTTTAAATTATTTTTAAATTCCCAAGAACGCTTATATGTTCTGGTCAGTTGGGTGAGCATGGTGATCTCTCACAACTGTAATGAACCACTGAATAACTGCAGATTAGATCAATACCAGTTATTTCTGCATTACATTTTATTTTTCTATTATTATATGGTGCTATCGAAAATAAATTAATCTCCAAAAATAAATAAATAAAATATAAAGTGCATAACGTGAAAAAGTTCATGTTTGTTCATTATTTATTTGAAAAAGGTAAACAAACGATTCATTACCTGTAAAGTGACGTTTCGAGCCTTTTTTGTTTTAATGTTGATCAGTATGGCGTACAGCTCAACTGATTTTTATTCACACATTCATATTTTATACAGTAAGTTTACATAAATACACTTGAAAATAAAATGTAAATTTTCTACACTGACATGATCTATAACCTTGTTTTATTTAAATATGTGGGTCATGATCTGTCCCTGAGTTAAGGCAGATTTTAAATGTTTTTTTTAATATTTTCAATTTGCCCAAATTATCTTTATGAATGAACTGCAAGTTGATTTCTTTAAACCCATTTTCTCCTCCCAAATGCAATAGTAACCCATCAACCCACCTAGCACCAGGACTCTCTGTCCCTGATTCTAGGAGGGTGAAGACTAGCACAGGCCAATGGATGTGAAGTTAGTTACCACTGCTACATACATCAGAGGACTGCACACAGTAGCCCCAGGTGATACATCAGCTAACAGACACCGGAACCAGCGGACATTACGTAGAGGAAATGCCATCTACAGCCAGTTTTGTACCCTCATACCCGGGCAAGCAGCATGACTAGGAATCGATCGCGCAATCTTCTCATCATAGTGTCAGCGCCTTAGTTCACTGAGCCACTCAGAGCCCCGAGTAATAAGAATGGCTGACAAACGTTCACAGTTTTGCCTAAGAAAACTTGTTCCAGTACAACACTTCATGTAAACGTGATTGTTTTGGCATTTGTACCCTAGTTTCATCACCTTTCATGGATGTAAACCAGGTGAACGAGTGTTACACACTTCTACATGTTCAACAGCTCAGCTCTAATTCTCAACCTCCTGCGCTCGTGCTGAAACACAGACTGCAGATCAAAGTAAATCAGGTTCAGGAAACACTGTTACAGAACGAACATCCTGGATCGTGATGCACTGGTCTTCCGGTTTCTGTCCTTTGTGAATACGCTGGTGTCTTGACAGAACTCCGCTCTGAGCACTGATACGGTTTCTGTCCTGTGTGAACACGCCGGTGATGTTGGAGGTTACTCGGCTGATAAAAACTCTTCCCGCACTCTGCGCAGACATACGGCTTCACTCCGGTGTGAGTGTCCTGATGTTTCACTAAAGTACTTTGATCAGTAAAGCTCTGCTCACACTCTGAGCACTGGTGCGGCTTCTGTCTGGTGTGGATACGCTGGTGTTGGTGGAGATTACACTGACGATTAAAACTCTTTTCACACTCTGAGCACTGAAACACCTCCCCTGCCTCACTGCGTTCATGTGATTCGTGAGCTTGTTTGAATCTCTTCCCACACTCTTCCTCTACATCCTCTTCTGATTTCAGGAGCCTCTTGGTCCAGCGGCATCACCTGATGTGCTTGGGGAGGCAAATTTGATTGAACGTCAGAGGAAGGAGAATTTCTGAAGAAGAGAAAAAGGAAATGCTCACAGTGATGTTAAGACTCATTCAGGATTGTTATTTGTAAGAACTGTTGAGCTCCACCTTAACGAGGAGTTAGACTGGTTTCCTCATTTCAAACTCACATTCTTCCTAAACCTAATAATCAATGGAACCAAACTGAATCATCAATCATTTTCACCTTACAATTGTAGGAACACTGAGTCCTGGACTGCTGATGAGAGCAGGATGTTCTGCTTCGTCACTATGAACAGCTTCAAGAACCACTTCACTGTATGAGCATCTTCGTTCTTGGCGCACTTGTGTGTCTTTAAAGTTAAGGAATGTCTGAAGCTCTTCCCGCAGTCAGAGCAGTGATCCGGTTTCTCTCCGGTGTGAATGCGCTGGTGTATTCTGAGAGTACTCTTTCCAGACTCTGAACAATCCTCAACACTCTCCGTCTTTATCTCTTCTGATTTCAGCAGACCGGAGTCTTCCTCCTGTGCCATTTCCTGATGAGTTTGTGGAGGTAAATCTGAGTGAATGTCAGAGGAAGGACAGCTTCTGGGAGAGAAATGTTCAAATTGACATTATTAATGTATGTATTCTAATGCAACTCTACAGTAAAGTTTACCAATCTGTGGCGAACATGTGAGCAGCCCATCTAATGAATGCATTCACACACAGCTTGTCTAGTCCCTATAGAGAAGTACTGCCAATAGAATAGGACTAAACATCAACCTGTTGGCACCGTGTCTAATGCCAGGTGTGGGGTAGAGGGGTATTAAGCCCTGAATGTTTTTGTGTGAATGTATAAAAACAAAACATAAATGTGTTATTTAAAAATGAAATCATGATCAAGGTTGTTGTAGTTCATCAGAAATAAGAAACACAGCAGCCAGCAGAGGCTGATGTGGGACTCCGAGGGTTAAAAACCAATGTTTTCAGGCGAGGATCGAAAAAGAAACATCAATACCTCTGACTCTGACATGTCAGTATTGATCAGCTCATCTCTAGTTCAAATGTCCAGATCTCAAGTCCAGTGAAAAACTCTGAACTCTTATCAAAAGTCCATCAATCAAAGCCAAACTGCATCAGGACGGACATAAAATCACAAATTCAGGCTTATTCCACCTAATACTGACATCTGAACTCTTTAAGATAAAACTTTAGTACTGTGAGTTTAAACATGAATAAAAGCAATATGAAGGTATTTTCTTTGCATTATTTGAGGTTTGAAAACCAGTTGATGATTTTCTTTAAATAAAAGCTCTAAATGAGAATATTTCTACTTGGATTTTTAAAAATATTGTCAGTAGTTTATAGAATAAAACAAATGTGTTATATTTATTCAGTCACATCTATAAACAGTAAAAGCAGAGAAAGTGATTATATATCAATGGTCTGTATGTTTAACCTCCTCAGTCTTTCCGTATAACTTGTTAACATTTAACTTTACCTTCAATATAAACGTCTTGCATGTAGTTTATTACATAAACGTACTCAGATTCACATAAACTAATATAAACAAATAAAACAAACCACAGAAACAGGTTTAATATTTATTATACAGTCCAATGCTTACAGTACAGCAGCTATTGCTTACCTTCTTCATACAGGTGCCGACGTATTTCCGGGTTTAACCTCAGCGAAGAAGACGCTCTCTAAAGTAAAAGTCCCACCCTTTAATATTTCTATCATATAAAACCAAAATAAATTTCCTGTTAAATATATTTATTTATTACACACACACACACACACACACACACACACACACTGTATATATATATATATATATATATATATATATATATATATATATATATATATATATATATATATATATATACTGTGTGTATAATGTTATTATTATTATTAGTATTATTATTATTATTTTACACCAGTGACACCATTGCCTGGTGTTACAGATATAGATCATGATACCAGTGATGGTGACAAAATTCAGACACTGCACAGTGTGTGAAATTAGCATTTATTTGTTTATTTTTCCTTCAAAATGAAGGGTCTGAGCTGCCATTTCTCCACTGAACTTGTCACGTAATAAGCAGTTAAACTGAACACGGATAAATAAAAACACATTCAAGTATTCTGATAACACTAGAAACAGAAATAAAATTTCAGTTTTGTACAATGTTGATGAAAATATATAACATATTAGGGTAAACAACCACTGGGACTAATTTCATGGTTTAAAAAAGGCACAATTAAATATGAGTATTACAACCAGAATGTAAACAAAATAATCTGAAAGAAGAATCTGCATTTAACGCATCTCAATAGCTTGTGATTAGCATATAGGCTATATGTTAATAATGCATATACAGCCTTATGTAAATGTTACCAGCACATTTAGTAGATGTTCTAAATGAAATTAAGTAACACAAATTAATTTCTACAGGGAACAACCTGATATGTTTTCAGTTTCTTTAAATTTTCTGAATTTAACAGTAAAAATCAAATAACATACCATTAATTAACCTTAAACACAACATGTTTCATGTGACAGAACTTCTGCATTTTATTGTTATTTCAAAATGTTAAATTCAGTAAAAAAAAAAAGTGCATTAAAATGTGCAGTTTGTTATCTGACTTCACTTATTTACATTCAAAACACTATTAAATACATGGAACCTTGGGGGCACTAATGTCTGCACAAGATTATATCAATACTTTTGCACTGTTTAAGGCTGCATGGATTTTATATCTTAATGTTCAATGAAAACATTAATCATGAAAATAATAATGAGAACAAATTAAGTTTTAATCTGCAAAAAGCTTCAAGTATCATCCAAAACCCTGCAGCTGGTACATTTGGCACCGGCGGAAGGTGCGTCAAGCAAGAATGCTTTTCAGGCAATAACATCAGCCTGTCACCATATTATGACTTTACAGGAGACTGAAAAATCTTGCTTAATTTTTAATGGAAGACACAGGACCCAGATGTATTGTCCAGTCATTGTAGGTCGTGTATTTTGGGCCAATGATCATGAAATTTAACAGACAATGTAAAGAGCAACATGTACTTTCACATCATGTTATAAACTGAAAAATGACACAAATTAAGATTTTGCACTTGAATTCTTCAGGAGATGAAAAGTTCCATTGTTCAACAGTCCAGCTCCTGTTTCTCTCCCTCTGACATTTGGGGAGCGTGAAGCTTGATCAGAGAGAGATCTTTTGCTTCTTCACTGGAGTCAGACTAGAGAACCACGGTTATAGAATAACCGTCCTCTCTTTTGGTGAAAGTGTCTGAATTTCTGAAGGAACTGAATTCTGCTTCACTGTGATCGTCTTCAAGAACCACTTCTACAGAACTTCCATCTTCCCTCTTGCTGCACTTGTGTATCCTTAACGTTATTGAATGTCTGAAGCTCTTCCCGCACTCTGAGCAGTGATAGGGCTTCTCTCCGGTGTGAATTCGCTGGTGTACTTGTAGATATCTGTGTGCAGTGAAGGTCTTCCCGCAGTGTGAACAGCAGTAGGGCTTCTCGCCGGTGTGAGTCTGCTGGTGTTTATTCAGGTTCCCTCTGTCTGTAAAGCTCTTCCCACAGTCTGCGCAGATAAAAGGCTTCTCTCCTGTGTGGATGCGCTGATGAGTTTTAAAGTTACTGTAGTCTCTAAACGTCTTCCCACACTCCGAGCACAGGTACGGTTTCTCTCCGGTGTGAATACGCTGGTGCCGGGAGAGAATAGCACTTTGTTTAAAACTCTTCCCGCACTCCGAGCAGTAATACGGGTTCTCTCCGGTGTGAATTCGCTGGTGCCGTT
Organism: Crenuchus spilurus; assembly: GCA_036984385.1. Taxonomy (NCBI): domain Eukaryota; kingdom Metazoa; phylum Chordata; class Actinopteri; order Characiformes; family Crenuchidae; genus Crenuchus; species Crenuchus spilurus. Next base: position 19,425 of record BRDA01037472.1, on the reverse strand, counting down.
TGAGGTTGGCTTTCTCATTAAACCTCCTCTCACACTCCAAACACTGATAGGGCTTCTCCTCTGTGTGAGTGTGCTGGTGTCTTTTGAGATTACCTTTCTTAGTAAAAGTCCTCTCACACGCTGAGCACTGATAGGTTTTCTCTTCCGTGTCAGACTCCTGCTGTGATTGGAGATGATTCTTTGGTTTCAAACTCTTCTCAGACTCTGGACAGCAGAAAGGATCCTCCACATTCTCCTCTGATTTCACCAGCCTGATGTGCTCCTCTGGTGGCATCTCCTGAGGAGGTTGTGGAGGTAAAGTGGACTGAAAAGTGGACACCAGAATCATTTCTGGAGGAGAGAAAGAAAAAATCATTTATTCACTGTGACATAAACAAAAGTATGACAAAAACTTTTCAATATCGCCTCTGCACAACAAACATCATCCATTACAGTACTACAATGGTAACACCACTAGTAATACTAATAGTATTAATGCAATGATACAACTAGTTTTATTGTAGTAATACAGCTAGTTTTTCTATGGTAATACAACTAAATTAACTACAGTACTATAACTAGTTTTACCACAGGAATACAACTAGTTTTACTACAAGAATACAACTAGTTTTTCTACAGTAATACAAATATTTTAATGGCTATACAACTAGATTTACTACAGTAGTAGAGCAAATTTTCATCAGTAGTGCTGAATGTGTACAACAGAGCTGTAGAAATATAACTATCTCAGGATGAAACTTTATTTACCAAAACAAAAGAGATGCAACACAATTTCACATTTTACAGAGTAATAATGTGATGTCAGAGATTTGTAAATGATAAATACTGATTTAATGTCTCCTGATGGAGTTTACTGTTACAAAGTCTGATCATTCAAGACTATAAATACACCACTTATAAACGTCCTGTTTGTATATACAAAACTTATTCAGTCTATATGTAAATATAGATAATAAAGCACATAAACACTATTAATACTGGTTCACAATCTGATACTTACAGTACAGCAGGTACAGTTAACTGTGTGAAGTCACCACTAGCGACGTCAATCGGAAGTGCATTTTTCAAAATAAAAGATTTTATATAAATCGGTAAAAAACGAAGCGAATGAAATAATAATAATAATAATAATAATAATAATAATAATAATAATAATAATAATAATAATACGTTTACAAAAATATTTTAAAAGTTAATAATTATACTGAGGATGAGAAGAATCCAGGAGTCCAATTTCTTGATTTATATGTGCATTTTATTTATAATAAAACATGAATACTATCAGGAAACGAATCATTCTCTCTGTTTAACAATATTTTCAACATTGTTAACAATTTTAAAGAACATTTTTCCATATCATGGCAGAGATCACTTAATTATCCTTACTTGGTGAAAAGGCTGTTTAAGCAAAAATACATAATTTAAGTGATTCCATGTGTGCTTTATAACCACTGTCTTCATTCAATTATGATTTTACTGACATTACAGATCATAAACCATTGTCAACATAAACATAATAACTTTTAGCTAAAACAGAATTGCTGTTAAACAATCAAACAGTAATCAGCATGTCATCCAGAAGCTGATGTGTAGATTAATGTGTATACTGGTTAATAGAGTAAAAGTTATTTGATATACACATGCACAAAAACTGTTAAATTAGTAATTATCTTTAAATTGTTCTGAATAAATATCACAAACCACGGCTTTAGAAAGTGCAGACAGGATTATTTTTGTCTGGAATTAAACATATCAGATAAGTAAAAATGGTGACCCTGTCACCCAAACAGTACATCCAAAAGATATTGAAGTCTTCTGAAAACACTAGGCACAGAAACATTTGTCATAACATTTATAAAAACACATATTATTATTATTATTATTAATTTCATGGTTATTAACAAAACCCCATGTGAAAAAGTGTTTAATTCATGTGATAATTCGTGCTTTTTGCATTACTAAATACTAACTGAATGCAAATTATTTGAAAGAAAATGCTGTATTTAAAGCATCTCAGCACCAACAGGAACATCCTATCCATGGAATGAAAATTAAACCATTAAATCCCAAGTCATGTTCTTCTCCAGTAGGGCTGTCAATCAATGTTCTAAATTAAACATTTCAAGTGAAATGTAATAAAAAAGACTTTTGATTGTCTTAAATAAAATGTGCAAATAATTCAACAACAATCATTTGGTAACTGACGACAGAGAGTTCATAATAGTTTGGGTGATGTCGGCTTACTGCAAATGTCCAGGATGGACTGAAAAACAGAAAGTGAAACTAAAGTGCACCTGTCCTCAGGTCTGCAACCCCAAGAATCATCAACCCCTACATTTAGCAAGCAAAGAGCAGTTTTAGTTGTTTTGACTATACTGGGCTGCTGTTTTTCCCCAGTCAGTCTAAAAAGTCCCATTTGTAAATACTTTAGGCAGTAAGTTTGCTCTCTGTAGTAGATTTTAGATCAGTTATAACATCAATAAAACAAGGTTAATTAGGTGGGGCTCAAACTTTTGCTTCCAGATTTTTGCACTGTTTAAGGCTACGTCACTTTTATATCCTTCAATAAAAACAATGAGAACGTGTTGAAGCGTTCCAAACATTTAATATTCCAGCTCCTGTGTCTCTCCTTCTATCACAGGGGGAGCCTGAAGGTTCAGAGCTGGATCTTCTTCTTCATCACTGGAATCAGATTCAAGAACCACCGTTACACAGTATCCCTCATCGCCTTCAGTGCAATTGTGCTTCTTCAAAGATTCAGAGTTCCTGAAGCTGGTGCCGCACTCTGAGCAGGGGTACGGTTTCTCTCCTGTATGAGTACGCTGATGTACCTGCAGATGATGCCACTTACTGAATCTCCTTCCGCAGTACAAACAGGAGTATGGCTTCTCTCCTGTGTGAGTGCGCTGGTGTATGACGAGGTTACCTCTCTGGCGAAAGGTCTTCCCGCACTCCGAGCACTGATAGGGCTTCTCTCCGGTGTGAATACGCTGGTGTTCCTGGAGAGAATTGTGCCGGGTAAAGCTCCGGCCGCAGAAGGTACAGATGAAAGGCTTCTCTCCTGTGTGAGTGCGCTGGTGCTCCTGAAGGGTGTTGTGTCGATTAAAGCTCCGTCCGCAGTACGAGCAGACGAAAGGCTTCTCTCCTGTGTGAACAATCTTGTGTTTTGTCAGAGTGCTGCCGTCAGTGAAGCTCTTCCCACACTCTGAGCAGTGATACGGTTTCTCTCCACTGTGGATGCGCTGGTGCTGTTTCAGACTGCTCTGCTGATAAAAGGTCTTCCCACACTCTGAGCAGATGAACAGCTTCTCTCCGGTGTGAGTGCGCTGGTGCAGCTGGAAAGTTCTGGGTCTGTTGAAGCTCCGTCCGCAGTACGAGCAGATAAAAGACGGCTCGCTGGTGTGGATAATCTTATGAGTTTTCAGAGTGCCGCTGTCACTAAAGCGCTTCCCGCACTCGGCACAGATGAAAGGCTTCTCTCCCGTGTGGATGCGCTGGTGTCGGTTTGCAATACTCAGCCGCCTGAAGCTCTTCCCGCACTCCATGCAGGGAAACGTCTTCTCACCTGCGGCAGTGCTCGCAAGCAGTTTCGTTTCAGACTCGGCTTCTTCAGATTCTCCGACTGTCTGCATCTCCGGACTGTGTTCGTCTGGAGCTGAAACAGAAGAAAATGATCCAAACTCAATGTCTAAAGTATCAAAGAGTCTTCACACAAACAGGTAGTTGCTATAGTTTATCCCAGGGGTGTCCACCTCCAGTCCTGGAGAGTCGATGTCCAATACAGGTCTGTGATTTATCTGCTCTGAGCTGAATCAGGTGTCTGATCAGGAACATCACCAAACTGTACAGGAACCCGGCCCTCCAGGACTAGAATTTTACACCCCCGCTGTAGTGAGTAACATCGCATCGCATTGTGGTTCAATCCCCAACCTGTTGGGCTAGAATCCTAATTCTACATTCATCTACAACTGCATCATAAGAGCTTCTGAAAGATGTTGTAAAAGTCCCCGTTATTTAATCTGACTATCTGTAACTGTTTTTCACACTCCAGCTGTCCTAAATAAAAATATATTTTTGTAAATTATGTTGCAGAATGTTGCATGGTACTATTATGATGGTATCTGATGGTGAAACCATGATTGTAGAACCATTTTTATTTGAATGACTACAATTTTAATATTACAGTAATACTAATACTAGCTTTATCATTGTAATATTAGTGGTATTACTGTAGTATTACCACTGTAGCACCATAGTAATATATATATATAAAAAACATGGTTCTACTGTGATGGTTTTACCATGGTACTTTTAGGGTATTACTGTGGGTACTTTTAGGGTATTACCATGGTGTTTTTTGCAGGGGCAGTGTAAGAACAGTAAAGGACAATGTCTGCACGTAAAGAGCAGATTAATAGGATAGTCCTCAGTACAAAGTCTACTCTGAAACAGAACTGTAACCCAACACTAGATAAGAACACTTACATAATAAATATTCATCCGTGAAGTTTTTTGAGTATAGTCTGTGTAACCTAAACCTTAAGAAAATGATTGTATTATATTTGAAAAGCAATTACCTTAGTACACAGAACCATGTAGTTGTAGTACAAGTATTTTTACCAGTGTAATACAGATAGTTGTACTATGGCACTATGGTAATACTAGTTTAATATCTGAGTACAAAGGTAATACCGTCATAGTATTGTCAAAAAACATGGTCCTATCACGATGACATTACTATAATACCATCAGATACCATCATACAACTGTGGTAGTACCATGGTATGTATAGAAAATCATAATATAATTGTATTTTTACATGGTACTGTCAAAAAGAATGGCATTTTAGGAATGTATGCTGGTAATATCATTAGATACCATCACAAATACATGTTAGTAACACAGTGTATATGTGTAAGGGTACAGAACAGACTGACTTACATGTTTGGTATCCCAGTGTTGGCACAGTTAACATGTTGAGCTCTTTAAGCTCCTGTTTGTCTACATCACACTGAACGTTTCTTCTGCTCTGAGACTCAACGGTCACACATACAACACCAGCGCCATCACCTGGCCTTCTCTCACTCCACCTGTATTCAGCCAAGCCCCGCCCCCACGCTGCGATTGGCTAGTGTCTACGAACAAGCCATGGATTGGACAGTAAATACGCCATTCATCACCATAGCAACCACACAGACGTCAGGACAATCTTCATGTAGTTATATTTTAGTAAAAGCACTGGTTGTTGTGTTGCAAATTATCTCCTTAAAAATATTTTTATCTTAATTTTACATTAACATTACAGTACCACATAAAAATCAGGATGGAAAAAAATGTTAATTTAATTCAAAAAGATAAATATATTTTATTTTCATTACACATATTTAAAGTCTTTTTGTTTTAATGTTAATCAGTTTGACTTATAGCTCATGAAAATTCCAGAGTCTCCGACTATTTAATACTGAATTTAGTCCATATTAGTGATCAAGTTGGTCCAGCTGGAGGCCAAAATAATAATTAAAAAGGCAGTTTTGTTACTTTTCCAAAAACATAATTTTTGAACATTTATAAGTAGTGCTAATTAATAAATAATACATAGCATTTATAAACACTTTTTCAAGTGTTCGCCAAAGTTAAAGTGCTAATTAGTTAAACTGAAGGAAGTGACTGCTGGAATACTGGGTAGGGGGATTTTACTTGGTCCAGATCCATTTATCTGTCCAATGTTCTCTCAATAATCTCCGACACCAAAGTTCAAAGCCTTTATGTTGTAGCTAATATTAATTTGTATTAATGTGAAATGAATTATAGCACTGCTGAGTGCAATCATACAATATTTAGCATCACTGCGTATAGTGAAAATATAAGCTTAACGCGTCCTGTTAGCATACATGTTAGCATTAGCTTTAGGTTCCCATATCACAAATAAACAATCAAAAACACATTGTATTTTATTAGCAAAATGGAATGAAAAGTGTTTGATTTCAAATGCAATGTTAGCATCTTTAAACAATGAACTAAATAAGTTAACAATCCATACAATTCAAAGTTCATTTAAAGTAGCGATAATGTCCCTCCTTAAGGTATGGAAGCAGTGGACTCTGAAGAAAGGTAATCAACTGACAAAACCAATCGGTAACCTGCATTGGATCTGCTAAGGGATGGTAGGGCTGAAAGATTTGTGGGAAATATCTAGCTGCAATATTTTTTTATTAAATTGTGATACGTTTTTTTTTGCCAGAAAGACCAGAAGTATCCACTTTTTTGGCTTGGTGCTTGACCCCCTGAACATAGTGTGCCAGAGTGTCAATAAATTGTAGTTGTGATGTCACAACACATGGAAGTTTGGTCTAGCTTATCTACAAGAAGTTCACAATCTCTGTCTTTAAATGATGTAGTATATAAAAAAAACTGCAGATTTAAAACTGCGGTTTTAAAATTGTACTTTTAAATTGCTATTTTTATATTAAAACAACCTTTCAGCCCCAGACCAAGACATATTTAGGCATAATTTGCACTAAAACCAGCTGATATTGACACAAACTTCTTGGCTTTAATGTCCTGATATTTCATTTAAACCATCCGTGCAGTGAAACACATACAAACACATACTAAGGGGCAGTTAACACACTTGCCCAGAGTAGTGTGGACCCCTATTCATGGTGCCCGGGAAGCAGTTGGGGAGTTAGGTGTCTTGCTCAAGTGCATTTCAGGCATGTCCGGTTGTTCAGGAGATCAAAACAGCAACCCTTTGATCCCTGATTCTCTAACCTTTAGGCCATGTCTTACCATCATGACTGATCAAAATAAGTCAGGTTCAAGAACCACAGTTATAGAATTAAACTCCTCCATCTTGGTGCACTGGTGTGCCTGCAGGGTAATCGAGTACCTGAAGCTTTTGCCACATTCGGAGCACTGATACGGCTTCTCTCCCGTGTGAATGTACTGGTGCCTTTGAAGGTCACACTGCTCATTAAACTTCTTCCCACACTTGGGGCAGGGATGCGATTTCTTTCTTGTATGAACGTTCTGGTGTCTTTGGAGATCGCACTGCTGATGGAACCTCTTCCCGCACTCCGAGCACTGATACGGTTTCTCTCTGGAGTGAATGCGCTGGTGTTTGGAGAGAGAGCCGCTCTGATTAAAGCTCTTCCCACACTGCGAGCAGATGTACGGTTTCTCTCCCGTGTGAATGCGCTGGTGTCTTGTGAAAGTGCTCTGGTCAGTAAAGCTCCTTCCACACTCTGAGCACTGATACGGCTTCTCTCCGGTGTGGATTCGCTGGTGTTGTTGGAGATTACACTGCTGGTAAAAGCTCTTCCCGCACTCTGAGCACTGGTAGGGTTTCTGTCCTGTGTGAGCACGCTGGTGTAGTTGGAGATAACTGTGTGTAGAGAAGTTCTTTTCACACTGAGAACAGCGGTAGGTCTTATGGGTCTTCTTTCTTTTATGAACTTGTTGATGTGTTTTGAGCTTTCTGACATCTCTGAAACCCTTCCCACACTCTGAGCAGACATACGGCTTCTCCCGTTTAGGAGTGTGCTGGTGTCTTCTGGGATCAGGAGAACTCTTCTCACACTCTGAGCACTGATACGGCTTCTCTGTGACCGAACGCTGATGTTCCTCCTGTTTGAAACTCTTTCCACACTCTGACAAACAATATGGCGTCTCCACATTGTCATGATCAATCTCTTCTGACTTCAGCAGACTGGCCTTTTCCTCTGCGTGCATCTCCTCGTGATCTCCTGAGTGAATACTAGAAGATCTTGGGTTTCTGTATGGGAAATGGGAAAAGGAATGGTCAAAAATCATAATAATGGCATTGTAAAAAATAAAAAAAAAGATCTTTTCAGGCAATTTCAAGCTTTTCCAGCACTTTGAAAGTGATGACAAAATAAATAAAAGACTAAATAAGCAAAAAAATGAGTCCCCTTGTGTGTTTAAGGTAGTAATAACTTCAGGCTCCTGCAGATGGCACTGCACAAGGATGATCGGGCTATAAATACCTGCAGGGTGTGTGACAGGATTAAAAAATTGAGAAGAGGTGGTACAGTGCAGTGAATGTCTTTTTAAAAAGAGGCAAAAAGCAGATGTTAATGATAAATCAATGACTATTTGGGTGCCAAATGGCATAGTGACGTTTCGTTTTGAGAGTGTAGAAACTGTATATACATACATTCTTAGAAACCAAATTAAAAATACACCATTCTGTTATCAATATCAAAACCAGCCGCTTTGTGTCATCTGCAAATTTACTGAGCACATCAACGTCACCTTGCCATTAGTTAAGAAGTGCTTACCTTTCAAACGTAGTAACTCTGAGGTCTTTGACTTCTTTGCTGTTATCAGCTTTAAGACCCACTTCTACTGAATGACCATCTTCACTCTTGATGCACTTGTGCATCTTTAAAGTTTCTGAATGTCTGAAGCTCTTCCGGCACTCAGAGCAGTGATACGGCTTCTCTCCGGTGTGGATGCGCTGATGTACCTGGAGATTACTTTGTCTAGTAAAGCTCCTCCCACACTCTGAGCACTGATGTGGCTTCTCTCCGGTGTGGATACGGTGATGGATGTGGAGATTACCATGTCTGGTGAACGTCTTCCCGCACTCGGAGCACTGATACGGTTTCTCTCCGGTATGAGTGCGCTGGTGTCGGTGGAGAGTACTGAACGTAGTAAAACTTCTCCCACACTCTGAGCACTCATACGTCTGCTGATGAGATTCTGGCTCAGTGTCTTGTCTCAAACCCGCAGCAGACTCTTCTAGATTCTCCTGTTTAATCTCTTCTGACTTCAGCTCTCTGACGGGTTCCTCTGACGTCATCTCCTGATGAGCTTGTGGAGGTAAATCTGAGTTCTGGAACAGAACTGTTCTCATTTCTGTAAGATACAAATACAACAGCTCAATCTGACATGTAAACATACGTTTGGGAATGGTAACAAGAGTCTACTGGTGCAGGATGGAGTGTGGCAAGGGGCTAGTGGAAACCAGCTGTGAAACTAGCCAGTGATCATACATCAGGTGGGACTACAGAAGGGACTACAGGCATGTCAGGCCACAGGAGACTGATGGTCGCAATGTCATCTGTGCAGCCTATCATCACAATTATTCTCTACAAATATTATGGCACTACCATAGTTGTGTTATGGTTTCTGATCTTAATACCATGACATATTAAAATTGACCATGGTATTGGACAGTGTCACATAAAAATACCTTGATATTATTCATGACTAATAATTCCTGAGAACGACCATGACTGCATGATGGTATCTGATGGTATTACCACTGTAAAAGCATCAAGACAGAACCATGATTTCTTGCACACTGCCATGATAGTAATGCCATGATACTACAATCACAATACTACAGTAATATAGCAATAATAATAATAATGATAATAATAATAATAATAATAATAATAAAAATAATTAGTTTTATCAGTGTCCAAAAAAACATGATACTTCGGGGCCCTGAGTGGCTCAGCAGGCTAAGACGCTGACACTATGACCAGAGGATCGCGAGTTCAAATCCCGGTCATGCTATTTGCCATCAACAGTTGGGGCCCAAGAGAGCAAAATTGGCAGTGTTCTCTCGGGACAGGTAGATGGCGCTCTCTCTCTCTATCACTCACACATTGTAATGTCCGCTGGCTCAGGCATCTACTGATTGGTTCATTCGAAACTAGAGACCCTGCACTTTCCTCCGAGTTCGTTGGTTCCCCAGAGTATCAGCGGTAGTTAAAAAAGAGGTGGTGGCTGTTTTGCACACAACAGAGGAGGCTTGTGCATGTCTTCACACTCCTAGAGTCAGGCACAGTGCAAAGTGATGGGGAGAGCCACTAATGGGTTGGGTTAATTGGTGGCTACCACATTAGGAAAGGGAGACAATTGGGAAAGAAAGATACTTCCCTTGCAAATACACCCTGTGGTACTACTGTAGTTGTATGATGGTATTACACATGTTTTTTTAACACTATCATGAAGGTAGTACCATGATGTTACAGTGGTAGTACTACAATAACAGAACCAGTTTTACTACAGTAAATTACTATTATTAGTATTAATGAGGTAATACTAGCTGTATTACTGTAGTATTATCACTGTATTATAAACAGTGTAATAACAATAAAGGTCAATGTCTGCACCATACAGAGTCTGATCTGAAGTACTTTAAACCTACACTAGATTAAAACATCTCTACAATGTTTAAACACTTATTAGCGAGTTAATTAGTTGGGTAAATCTTTAAACAATTAAAGTTAACTTAAAAAGGCAACTAAACAATATTTTTACATTTTTGGCATCCAGCTTTACTCACAGCCCAGAAGCTTTTAAAGATGAGACACTTTTAACTGTAAATACAGAACATGTTCTTACTGTAACAGTGCAGCTCCTGTTTGTCTACATCACACTGAACGTTTCTTCTGCTCTGAGACGGAACAGTCACACATACAACACCAGCGCCATCACCTGGCCTCCTCTCAGCCTCTCACTCCACCTGGATTCTGGCAACGCCCCGCCTCCTGCGCTGCGATTGGCTGGCTCATATGAACAGGCCCCTGATTGGACAGGAAACGACGTCCACAGCATCCAGAGACGTTTCGGCTGATGTGAAAGCAGGACGGGAAGAATATTGATGCCTTTGAACTTTGGTGTTGTAGAAGCTTGTACAGATAAATAGATACTGGACTTCAGTAAGAATGAGCTTCACTATAATCTCAGATAAACAAACAGAAGAGAGAAAGTTCTGGAGAAACACCCTTTATATGGAGACTAGGATTCAGAGTGGACTTGATACACTTTATAATCATCATCATCATCATATGTTAAATGTATTAGCACAGTAATCTAGTATTAGAGGTTTTGTAAGAGTATATTAATGCTATACTAGCACATGTACATTATATTTTCTATAAAACATTAATCACACAGAGACATCAGCTCAGTACAGACTGAGATACTGAAGAGTCTGTATTATCCTGCTGGCTGAGGTTCACAACACTGTCCTGATGGTCAGCAGACCTGCACTTTCTTGCCTTTTATTTTTCCTTTCTTGTGGATTTAAGTATCAATAACTCACGTTGATATTTAAGATCGATATATGTAAATGATCTCTGTTCTGATTGGCTGTCTTGTATTGTGTGTCACTGATCTGTGTGTCAGAGAGGAGCTAAACTGCTGTAGGTTGACTATGAGTGTGTATTTATATATGTTGGTTCTTGTGACATCACAAAAACAATTACTTCAAAACAAGCTGTTTTTTAGCTCAGTTTGTACATGTAGACTACATGAGCTGAATAATACACCTTAACTGTGTGAATGAACAACAAACTCATTAAAAAAATCAGTTTTCTTTAGGGCATGATTACATGAGATATATTTATAATAATATGCATATCCAAAACATGGAGATCAGGTGAATTGGCTACTTTAAAAAAAAATAAAAAATTACCCTGGTGTGTGTATGAATGTGTATGTCTGTGTATGAATGTGTGTATGTATGTTTGCCCAGATATGGTTGGCACTCTGTCCTGGGTGATCCCCCTAGTGCTCTATGCAGTCCTCCAGGTGGACGGTCGCTTCCAGTTGAGAGTACGCTGTGCGCAATTGGCTGCCGCTTCTCACCGGTGTGTGTGTTTGAGTGTGGGTAAATGGAGTGTGTTGATTGTAAAGCGTCCTTGGGTTTGAGAAAGGCGCTATATAAGTGTAACAATCATTCATTCATTCATTTTAAGGATTTACATCATATACACTCCCCTCTAAAATCATTAGAACAGTGAGGCCAGTCCTTTATTTACGCTGTAGACTGAAAACATTTGGGTTTGACATTGAAACATGAACATGACACAAAATATCAGCATCTCAGCTTTTATTTTCAGTATTAAAATCTGGATCTGATTCACAGTCAGAAGATAGCACCTTTTGTCTGAACCCACACATTTTTATGGTGAGCAAAAGTACTGGAACATGTAACTGACAGGTGTGTCCTGTTACACTGATTATTCTAACAATAAATAGCGGTGAATGTTTACACTCAGTCTCAGATTTGGGTTTTGTCTGTGCAGACTGTGTGTTAATAGTTAGAAAAGTGATCAACTTGAGAACCAGAGCTGACAGAAGATGGAAAATCAATCAGAGCCAGAGCACAAATATTGGCCATAACCAGTACAACCGTTTGGAAGTAGAAAGTCATCACTGGTGTACTAACAGATGTCCAACAGGAAGACCAAGGAAAACAAGATCAGTTTATGACAAACAATATAAGTTTTGTAAAGAAAGACCCAAAATAACTGCTAGTGACATCATCAACAACCTCCAGAGGGCAGCAGTGACGGTATCACCATCTATTGTTCATAAAAAGTGCTGAACAAAAGTACAGAGGCTTCACCAGAAGATGCAAACCACTAATAACTAGGCTGGAATTTGAAGAGACAAGCCTTACAAAGTTGTATGGATTGATAAGACATAGATGAAGCTTTATCACTGTGATGGAAAGGCTAAAGTTTGGAGAAAGAAAGGATTGGCTCATGATCCCAAACATACGAGCTCATCTCTGAAACAAAGTGGAGGTAAAATCATGGCTAAGCGTACATGACCTACTGACTTACTAATGTAAAGTGACTTACATTAAGAGTGAGTAAGCGAAATAACCTCTGTGTAACACCATATTTATACCCCAGGGAAACAGGAAGTGATGAATTACTAATTAAAAGGTTTCTTCTCCTTTAAAGTTACAGGCTTACAAATACAAGTGTTTGTTCTGACAGTGACAATACATCTGCTTTACATTTCAGAAAGCATCTCAGGTTCAAGTCACAGTTCTCTACGTTCATCACTCTATCTCCAGTTTCTCATCGAGCAACGTTGTGGGAGCTTGAAGCTGTGGACTGCTGCTCAAAGCAGGATCTTCTGCTTCTTCACCGAGACCTGCTTTAATAACAGTTAAGTCATCACTGCACTTGTGCATCTTTATCAGCTTTGAGTACCTGAAGCTCTTTCCACATCCAGAGCAGTGATAGGGCTTCTCTCCGGTGTGGACGCGCTGGTGTAACTGAAGGTTACTCCGACAGCTGAAGCTCTTCCAGCAGTCTGAGCAGGGATACGGTTTCTCTCCCGTGTGGATGCGCTTGTGTCGTTGGAGACCTCCCTGCTGGTTAAAGCTCTTGTCACACTCAGAGCAGCGATACGGTTTCTCTCCGGTGTGGGTGCGCTGGTGCTCCTGTAGAGTGCTATGCCTGGTAAACGTCTTCCCGCAGTGTGAACAGCAGTAGGCTTTGTGCATCGTGTGAATGCGATGGTGCAGTTGGAGGTTACTGCTTCGGTAGAAGCTCTTGCCGCACTCTGAGCAGCGATAGGGTTTCTCTCCGGTGTGGGTGCGCTGGTGTTCTTGGAGAGTGCTGTGGCTGGTAAAGCTCTTCTCGCAGTTTGAACAGCAGTAGGGCTTCTCTCCTTTGTGAATGGCCTGATGTTTATTCCGAGAGCACTTGTTGATAAAACTCATTCCACACTTTGAGCACAGATACCGTTTCTCTGATGTGTTTGTGTGTTTGTGTCTAACGAAAGCACTGCTGTCGCTGAAGCTCCTCCCACACTCGGAGCAGTGATGCGGCTGCTCTGAAGTGTGAGTATGTTGGTGTACTTTTAGAGTACTTTGTGTAGTAAAACTCCGCCCACAGTACGAGCAGCTGTAGGGTTTCTCTCCGGTGTGGATGCGCTGGTGTACGAGGAGATTACTGTTCTGGTTAAAGCTCTTCCCGCACTCTGAGCACCGGTACGGTTTCTCTCCCGTGTGGATGCGTTTGTGTTGTTTCAGAGTACTGCAGCGGGTAAAACCCTTCCCACACTCTGAGCACCGAAATGGTTTCTCTTTGGCGGGAACAATCGCGGCATCTTGAAGAGCACCAAGCGGAATCAGACTCTTCCCATCGTCTAAATCCCGTCTGAGTTTCTCAACATGCCGCTGTGATTCTACTTTCATCATCTTCCTGCGCTCTGAAAAGCAACATGGCTCCTTCGCACGGTCTTCTTTAATAGCATCTGAGTTCAGCCGTTGGACGTGTTCCTCTGGCGCCATCTCCTGGTGTGTTTCTGAAGCTCCAGGAAAGGAAGAACTCCTGCAAGAGAAAATAAGAAAAAATTTAAGTTCTCAACTTGGTGAAATTTGAGTTAAAAACAGGCCAGTTTTGAGACTCGTACAGATCTGAGGAGATTTTGACCATCAGCAAAAATAATGTAGCTTATTTGTCTGTACACATGTACTTAGTGCTTAAACCAGTTCTGGATTCTCCTGTTTACACACAGAGCTGCTAAAAATGGGCTTTTTTACCTTCTCGACCTGATCATGTACAGTCTACAGGCTGTTTTCTGTCCTCCTGAGATAATCACAAATCGCACATCAGCTACACATCTGTTTTACCAGCTTTAATACAGCCAGTCTCACTAATACAGGGTTGCCAGATCCCCAAAATCTTTTTGATCCCCAGCCCATTGTCTTACAGAAAGCCGCACTACACAAATGGAAACTGGGCACAATCTAAAGCGTCTAATCACAGACATTTAAAGAACTTTTACTGTCATTCATTTTCTTCTCTTTACAATAAAACCTACCTGACAGATGTAGGCGTGCCCAGGTGTGGACTGCTGGCCAGAGCAGGATCTTCTGTTTCTTCAGCTTCAAGAACCACGTCTATACAGCCGTCCTCCACTGAGCTGCTGCACTTGTGATGGGTTAAAGATCTGAGATGTTTAAAACTCTTGCCGCACTCTGAGCAGTGATGTGGTCTCTCGGCGGAGTGGGTGCGCTGGTGTGTTTGCAGATTACTGCGTCTGTTAAAGCTCTTTCCACAGTACGGGCAGCAGTACGGCTTCTCTCCGGTATGAATACGCTGGTGCTGTTGGAGATGACTCTTCTTCTTACAGCATCTTCCACACTCTGAGCACTGATACAGCTCCTTCTGTCCTTCAGGAGCCTGCTGGAGCTTCTCTGCTGGTGTCTCCTGGTGGTTTTGTGGAGGCAGATTTGGGTGGAGGAACGTGTACACTACGATATTCATTTCTGCAGAAAGGAAAGATAAAGAAACTCAATGTTAAACCAGACTTATTTATCTGATTCTCACACCTTACTAAACTGTGGGCATGCATTAGGATCACATTCCCACATCTTACTAATAATGATCCTTGCTTCACTGGTTAAATATTTAATAATACATATTCAGTTAAAATGTATTTTTGTTAGTAGTATATTTTTGTGCACTGTATTCTGTACTGTATTTGTATTTTTATTGTATATGTCTACACTTCTGTACATCTCATTATACACAAAATTATCTTAAAATAACTCTTGCTTTTATAAGAACATATGACATTTACACCAAATTATAATAACATTGCCAAGAACAATTGCGTTTGGTTCCAAATGACATTTATAAAAATAAAAACAGATGATATTTAAAGAGAAATCTTACTGTCAACAACAGGGATCTTCTTCTTTGACTTTTAATGTTAGAAACCAGGTTAGAAGGAAACAGCGCCCCCCGCAGGAACAGCGGATTTATTTATAAAACCACCCGTATTCGGGCACACCACGCCCACTTTCACTACGATTGGCTGGTAAGCCGGTTATGACGTTGTTCACGCGACGGTACTGGATTTAATCGTTTATTTTATATATTATTTATTTATTATCGTATATAATTTAATATTTTAAAAAATAAATAATGATAAATTGACAATAAAATTACTTTTAAAACACACAAATCTTGGTGATATTCTACAAAGCAGAATTTCTCAGTTTAGCCAAACCTGTTTAATGGGTAAACATCAGCAGGACATTCCTATTGGATAATCCTGAACGTTGGGTTTGAGTTATCTGGCTAATTTAGCAATCCTGGGGGTAATCCACAAAGCAGAATTTCTACGTTAGCCAGATAATATAATCCCAACTTTCAGGAGTGTCTGCTAATTGACGTTGGGCTTAAGTTACCTGGCTAAATTAAGTCCTGCTTTGTGAAATATCACCAAAACCTCTCAAATAAAACTTGTATTAGGAGTTGTAATATTTACTGTCCAGCAGATGGCACTACAGTGATGTTTATGATTAACTTTTATTTTTAAGACTGAAACAGATCAAACCTTCACAAGAAATCAACCCTAATATACCTTTAACAGACGTATGTTCTTAAACGTGTTGCTCAGAAAGATCAAAGGCGGCTTTGTCATCAACTTAACTTAATTGATCTCACCTGTTGCAGCTCCAGAGACACATTAATTGATCGCCACTGTGGTGGGTGGAGTCACCTGTGTCCTGTCCTACATAAAGGCCATTGCAAAGTGGTTGAAGTTACTTAGAATTTTGTCATTTGCTACAATGGCCTTCAGAACGAACGCAGTTTGTGTCTTATTGGTGCTGGTGTTTGGTGGTGTGTGTAATGCATTTCCAAAATGGTTCTCTAAGTGGGGTCATGCAGATGATTCTCAGGAAGTACATCATTTGACGCCACATGATCCTGTTCAAATTCAGCTAAACGAGCAGTCCCAGCAGTCGCTTTGGGCTCCAATGAAGAACCTCACATGGCATTACCCCTTGGCTCCAGTGATGCCCACACAGGCTGACGTACCTCTGGAGATGATTCAGTCTGTTCGTGCTCAGAGTGTAGCAGCTGACTGTGGAGAGAGTCTGGTTCATGTGGAAGTGAAGCAGGATTTATTTGGGATGGGAGGGTCAGTAAACCCCTCAGACCTAACCCTGGGAGAGTGCGGTCCAATCGGAGAAGATCCTGTTGTTCAGGTGTTTGTCTTCGAGTCTGAGCTGCACTTGTGTGGTAGTGTCTTCACGGTGAGTAGATGGGCAGATTGGTTTAATCAACTTTAGTGACGTCACTAATTACATTTCAGATTTACAGATTTAAAGTGCTTTAAGTGACTGATGGCCAATAAAAGGCAGATACAGATCAGGGTGTCTAACTCCAGTCTGAAGCAATTAAATCTGGTCATTAGCTCCTGAGTACAGTCTTGATTTAAACTGGGAGAACATGGAGGATGACCTTCATTTACAGTGTAACTGATGTGATGTGGAAAGAGTTAAAATGTCAATTTGATAATAAATAACTTGGCTCAACAAACATTAAGGATAGAAAAATGTTACTGTAAGAACAATTAAAACTAAATAATAACAAAGGGAAATTGGAATGAGGTCTAATTACAAAATGCAAATCATGGATCAAATATGAATAATCTTAAAGGGGAATGTATAAACGACGTCTGTCTGTTTAGACAGGTCCTCAAACTGCAGGAATCTGACCCTCCAGGACAGGAGTTGGACCCCCTAATATAAACAAAAGTACAATCCGCTCAACTTTTAAATACTTAACTGAGACTGAAGTTTAGTGTGTTTTTAGCTGCTCTGAGCTCTACTGGATGACTGTTCCAGCAGTTTGGAGCTTAAAGGCTAACATCAGCATCAATTAAATACATTCGAGTCACTGGAGGATGAGACCTTCCTGTCTTACAAAGACACTGTAGTCCTTTTAAAAACCTTTTTAATTTAAAAGCACTGCTATAACATGTAGCCAGACTTTAAAACTGACTCCTTTTAGTCTGTCAGCAATTTTGAAGGAGTAGTTTTTGGGTCCTTTAGTCTAATATTATGTAACGTGTCTTTAGATGACTGAAGACGAAATGATCTACACCTTCACCCTTCACTACGATCCACAGTCAGTAGCTGGAGCTCCTGTTGTCCGGCACAGTGGCACTGCAATTAACATTGAGTGTCACTATTCACGGTGAGAGCTCTGTCTGCTTTAAGTGTCTGTTTATGCTTTGAGTGCCTGAAGCTTTTGTATGCGGTCATTGTTTACAGGAAGCACAATGTGAGCAGCAATGCCCTCATGCCTGCTTGGATACCCTATACTGCCACCGTACAAGCTGAGGAAAAGCTGGTCTTCTCCCTAAGGCTCATGACCGGTTTGTAATTCGGCTGTTATTGTAGGTACTGTAAGGCTTTTACAGATGTAATGTTTATTATTCTGTCCCCCAGATGACTGGCAATATGAGAGACCATCCAACCAGTATTATCTGGGTGATCACATTAACATTGAGGCATCGGTGATGCAGTACAACCATGTACCACTACGGGTTTTTGTTGATAGCTGTGTGGCCTCTGCTGCACCTGACAGGAATGCTACGACTGCTGTATATCCCTTCATTCAGAACTATGGGTAAGCAAGCTTATGATGGTCTGGCTCATAACATCTGGAGGAGACTGGTTAACTACATTAGTTCTGATGCTCCTTACAGATGCCTGGTAGACGCTAAACTTACAGGGTCCACGTCGCTCTTCATGCCACGAGTTCAGGACGACAAACTTCAGTTCCAGTTAGAAACGTTCCTGTTTCAGCAACAGACCAGTGGTTTGGTAAGTGTGCTTTGGTGGCAATGTCCTAGCAGGTAGTTCTCTTACTAACTTGAATTTCTTTGCAGATCTACTTCACCTGCTTCTTGAACGCTGTGCCTGCTTCTGCGCCAACTGATGCAGAGCACAAGGCTTGTTCCTACACCGCTAATGGGTCAGTTACCATACAACTCTCTTTAGATCAGCAATGTTGATGTTTGGTTGGCTCCCAGGGTCGCTGGTTCAGTTCTCTAAACAATGTGATGTGAAAGTGCATTGAGTACTATAACTCATAACTGCTCCCCTGAGGTTGGGGCTGGTCACTCACTTTCACATGCCCACAGTTGAGGTACCTGACCAAGGCTTCTGTTTCTCAGGTGGACTGCAGTAGATCAAGGCCAGGTGTGTGACTGCTGTGATGCGAGCTGTGGTCCTGTGACTGGAGGAAGTACAGGTACGTTGCGTGCAAGTTGAATCGGAATTGAATTTTGCTCCAGAAGTATCTAAACTCTCAAATGCTTTGTCATTTCAGGACCACAGTGGCAAGGAGACGCATCTCTCGGCCCAGTCTCGGTTAAAGAGCTTTTTACTCAGCATTGAGAATAAAACATGTTCTTATTACTCTTGTTCTTGACTGGTCTTCCTCACTTGTACAGCTTAAGATCTAGATCACCTGAGCTCTTCCAGTAAAGGTGAAGTCAAGTTGTACTGAAGGGCTTTGATCCTTCTAAGGATGTTGAGTGTGGGTTGCTAATCGTAGCACAGCTCTGGGACTGAATTCTGTGTACATACCACAGTAACGGTATCCAGTCTGACTGCTGACCAAGCAGGTTTATAAGTTAAATTGGTCTAAATACCTTCTGCTTTGCCTCTTGACTACAGATCAGATGTTTCTTTAGCGTAAGCATCTTAAACTGAAAAAGGCATCTGCAGTATTCAAATCAAAATGTATTTATATAGCGCTTTTTACAATGGACATTGTCACAAAGCAGCTTTACATAATCATTATCAGACATTTTGATTCTAAGCCCAAT
>BRDA01037469.1:5488-16001 GCA_036984385.1 Crenuchus spilurus | reverse complement strand
TATAGATGGGACTGATCGTCGGAACTGTAGATCATATACATTTCTATTCTAACGAATTTAAACTTTCAATACGATTTCAATTTATACATAAATTACAACACCGTCTCTACATCATATCCACACTAGCAAACATCTCTGCCACAACATTAAATACATATTTAACTTTAGCATAACTTTCAAATTTAAGCAATCTTATCTTTACATATACTAGATGTCAAGGCTGCTAGTCAGGGTAGATATGAACAGAACAAAATCACAGCATGTGGCTATAAAAACCACGTTGTTTTTTTTTTGTATACATTTTGTGTGTTTGTTATTTTGTATACATTTGGTCCGGTTAGGTTTGTTTTCACACTGCATTTTTGCGACTGCAACAAGGACTTTTATTATGACACACCCACGTACTGTCGTCATCACTTACGTGGTGTGCAGCTTCCTACACTCGTCACTGATTGGTTTGTAGAAGGACGTGCATCTGAGTGTTTAAATACAGTGTTAACCCTACTTACGAGCATCCATACTAATGAGTATTCCAGGTAACGAGTCGAGATCTCGGAATATTTTTGTTCCAGGTAACGAGTAAAACGCTAGGGGCGCGGCGGTCGTAGCATCTCCTAGATGCTAGCGTAGAAGAAGAGGTCAGTCATTACCTTTGACCGCTGTCCAGTGAAAGTGAAAGTGCTAGTGAAAGTGACACAAAGACAGCAAAAGGTAGTGAACAAGAAAGTTTTACTTTTACTTTTCATATGATAAGTGTAACCATGCCATACACGTACGCCCGTCCTCCTGTCCTCCTTAGCCGCCAGCCTACACGAGCACCGTCGTCGTGTTGTTTGTTTTAAAAAACCCATATTAAACTCGTAAGTAGGGTTACCACTGTACTTTTATATTCCGCTGCCTCTGTTTCATTAGTTAAGTTTAGGTTGCTCTGTCATCCTGTTCTATCCTTTCTCTCTCATTATCTCAGAAAATAAGCTGCATGTTTCAGTATTTTCGTGCATTTTTAAGCTGACTTTTCACATGTTCATCAGACCAAAATGATATTAAACATTTGGTCTCCTACTCGCTCCATGTGCTACAACGGCTCATTATTGCTGTTGTTTAATTTGGCGTTCTGTGTGCTGCCTGCACTGTAAAATCAGCCGATCATGCTTCAAAATACTTCTAACGTAATCTAACTTTGTTTTTAAATTGCAAAAATTGCAAGTATTTAAATTTTAAAAAATCAAGTGTTTTCGAGTCATCTGTCTCAAGTCTAAGTCAAGTCTCAAGTCATAAAGACCAAGTCAAAGTCAAGTCGAGTCTTTCACCAGCGTTAGTCAAGCAAGTTTCAAGTCCTCAAAATTGCGACTCGAGTCAAGTCATAAGACTCGAGTCCCCCACCTCTGCAGACTAGAGGGGTTTAAAGACACCCAGCATTGTGGAACTCTGCTCCATCCAGTACTGAGTTGTGGTGATCATCCAACATCCACCTTCTACAGAGGAACCATAGAGAGCATCCTGAGCAGCTGCATCACTGTCTGGTTTGGGAATTGCACTGAATCTGACTGCAAGTCTCTCCAGCCTATAGTGAGGACGGCTGAGAAGATCACTGGGGTCTCTCTCCCATCTTTCATTGACATTTATAACAAGCGCTGCATCCAGAAAGCTCTCAGCATTGTGGAGGACCCAGCACACGTACCACAGCATTCAGACCCTCACTGCTGAATGCAATCAAATCCTCACAGCTGTAAAATCTAATAGAAAGCCTTCACTGGCATTTTTATTCCTACTCCTAATCCGGTCTCAACGTTTCCGTCCATTTATTTTACACTGGAGTTACGAGGCCATTCATGCAACCTTACCAATTAGTATGATGCCAACCGTGTGCCTACATACACCGGCTTATTGGTTTAATACAGAGTATGAATACGGTGCTTTTTGCAAGCAAAACCACAAATTATCAGCTACTAGCACAGTCTGAGATAGCTGGCACCATGCTAACTGGCGTAAGCAAGCTACACCAGTAACATAGCACCAGCTCAGTGCCAACCGTCTCCTTTACGCCCTCATTCCTATGCAAATTTCTCATAGAGGACTTTCCAGAACTTCCTGCTGTCCCTCTAGACTCCTAAAGACCTTTTGTTGCGGAAGTACCTGAGGCATCAACAATGAGGTCTTCTCACTTTCTGACACTAAAAAAACATGTCAGTAACACACCCTGCTCTGTTATTCATCAGCTCCACAAACCGAAAGTCCGCCTTCTCAGAGCCGTGCCCATCCCCACTCTCAGAGGAAGTGATACAGTCTGTACCTGCCTGGCAGGAAGTGGCGGCGGCAGCAGGTTAGGCTTTACAAATAAGGAAACGATGCCCATATTAGAGAATTTGCATTATAAAACACCACAGGGTCACATCAGGTGACTCATGCCAACACTGAACCGAGAGAATCCTTATCAGAGCGAGCCAATCAGTGCTGAAACTATTGCACAGTGCAGTGTAAGCCTTCTTTAAAGGGCCGGTAGTCTTTATTTTTATGATATTTGAGTGGGTGTAGAAGAAGAGGTACAGTATATGCCCATAATGCACCATATAATGCCAATACAACTAGAGGTGGTGGTGTGTTAGTGTGTCACTGATGGAGATAAAACTGTGCAGCAATCAGCCAGAGGACAGTGAGTGGACACAGTGTTTAACATCTCCAGCAGCTCTAACACACCACCACCACATCAGCGTCACTGTGTGGCATGTCCTGTGATGTGGGGGGTCCTGACCATTGAAGAACAGGATGAATAAAGTACACAGAGAAACAGACGGACTACAGTCAGTAAGTGTAGAACTAAAGTGCACCTGTATGCTCGGTGGAGCTAAAATGAGGTGGTCATAATGTTATGGCTGCAACTTCAGCTCTGCAGACAATAGTCATCATGCAACTCAGCAAACCAGGCCACAGTGGCTGCGCTGATGAGGACATGCTAAAGGTGCATTGTTTTGTATTGGACTGTATTATGTGATGCCCCAGAGAGGCGTTCAGCAGTGAATTATCTCAGGAAATGTTGCTGTAACTCAGCATTAATCACTGTTGCGTGATCTCCTGTCTGCTGGTGCCAGGCAGCAGAAGCACAGAGGAAAATGTAAACTGGTCCAGGATCCGATAAAAGCCCGTCTCTGGTGCCATGCAGCACTGATTTACTTTTTGTTTGGTTTTTCTGTCATTGGGTCATGTGCCTGAGGAGCAAATGCAAGTCATCCTAACTTCAGCTTTAAACCCAGGTCAAAAACAAAACAGCAAAGTAATCCACTACTGCCACCTACAGGAGAGAGAGAGAAACTGCAGGGCTCTGGTTAACACACTTTGTTATAGTACTTGAGGTGGGTCCAGAAAAAATCCAATTAACATTAATTACAACATTTTTAAATTTAATTTTTAACAAAAAACAGTAAATCATTCCTTTCTCTACATGTCAAATCTGCTGTCTGGGTGGCTAACAGGTGATATAGTAAATAATGCATGTAAGATATATATTTTTGAATGTAATATACATTTTTTTAGGTGAAATTTATAGAAAATGTAAAACATTCGCGCTACAGTGATTTTATATCATGAAAGTCAGGCATTTAAGTAGAATCTCCCTCCATACAGATTTATGTGTATAATGACCTACAACCAAAACGTACTACATCCCTGGTCGCATTTCAATGTACAGTGGTAACCCTACTTACAAGCATCCACACTAACGAGTATTCCAGGTAACGAGTCGAGATCTCGGAATATTTTTGTTCCAGGTAACGAATAAAATTCCAAGTAACGAGTAGCGTAAATTAGTTCAAGTATGCCAACCGCTAGGGGCGCGGCGGTCGTAGCATCTCCTACATGCTAGTGTAGAAGAAGAGGTCAGTCATTACCTTTGACCGCTGTCCAGTGAAAGTGAAAGTGCTAGTGAAAGTGACACAAAGACAGCAAAAGGTAGTGAACAAGAAAGTTAGATACATTTTACTTTTACTTTTCATATGATAAGTGTAACCATGTCATACACGTACGCCCGTCCTCCTGTCCTCCTTAGCCGCCAGCCTACACGAGCACCGTCGTCTCGTTTATGTTTTAAAAACCCATATAAACACATTATTTACATATTAAAGTATACTGTATATTGGCCGGCTGACACGGATTAATCAGTTTTACATGTATTCTTATGGGGAGCTCCAGCTAACGAGCAAACCAGCTAACGAGCAAACCAGCTAACGAGCTCGGCTCCTGCACGGATTAAACTCATAAGTCGGGTTATCACTGTAGTTGAGTCTCTAAGTCTTAATTAATTAATTAATTAATTAATTAATTAATTATAATAATAATAATAATAATAAAGTTCACCTCTACAAAAGTTTTAAATATTTTCTACACATTAAAATGCAGCGTTTTTAATTAATTATTTATTTATTTAGTATTTAACACACTTTAAATAAAACCTACAATAATTCATAACTTTTGTATACGCTATTATTTTATATTGTGTTTCTCCAAATGGTTAAATTCAGTAAATAATGTTTAAAATTTAAATTAAAATGTGTTTGTGTAACATGATGGTTCACTTATTTGCATTTGGAGTTTAACCAAGAGGCAAAAACTTTTGCACATATTGGTGATTTTGTTATTTATGCGCATATTTGATGCAAACTCAATAAAAAAGAAAATTAAAAACTCCTCTTTAGTGCTCCGCTCACAGTGCTGTCTGATTGTTATGGTACTTCAATCTGGTACTAGATTCCAGCAGGACAATGCTCCATCACATATGGCACAATTTAGGCGATTACAGAGGTCCAGATCTGTCCACGAGCACATCTACGACAAGGTCACACATATATTTATCAAAATAGGATAAATCTGTCGTGCCATGAACATGTAATTTCAATTTAGATGTTCAAGTTAGACGTGTAACTATGAGTTAATACATCCTTCTGTGTTTTTATCTTTTATATTTTATCTCAACGGTACTTTATGTGACTGGACAGCATCCAAATTATTTCACAGCAACTTCCACTGTTTGTGTGTGTAAATGTCCAATAGCATTATATTAGATTTGAGTGCCACCTTGTGGAAAAGATTACAAGCGCAGTGCTCATGCTGAAATCACATGATGGTGAATGTGGTCACTCCACACACCCAGTGGTGTGGTCCAGTTTTTACCAAAAAACTGTGAATAATCAATAAAAGAGGCCAGCGGCTCTGACATAAAGCAGATCATAAAAGCATCGCTGACTTTCAAACAGGCCCATAAGGCTGCTTAATAAGAACAAATATCCTAATTACGATTATTTTAGTGAACAGATCGTTATGATTTAACATGATTACTCAATAAGAAACATTAGGTATTTACTGATTTCTGTTAAAAAAAATTTTTATCAGTTACTTTCCTTTTTAATGATATTAAATGTTTAATTAAAGTGCAGAAAGTGTCTGATGATAAACGATATGAATGATAATTGAAGTAATATGTCCCAATTAATCCAATTAATCTGTTCAGACACTCCAAAATATAAACAAAAGTACATTTTATACAGAATAACTACAGCTTTACATACAGAACACAATGAGAAATAAACACTAAAGACTAATGAAATGGATAAATGAACATTTAACATCACTCTTACAGGTTTACGCTCTGTTTTAGAGAGTGCTGGTGTGGTCCAGCCACAGCCTTTGTTTTGTACACCTGTTCTCGTGATTCCGCTATTTGTTTTCACACGTTTTCAGGAGGTAGCATGCCATCGCTTTAGTATGACATGCTTTAATTTGTTTTGAGTGTTATCAATGACAAACAACGAGAAACAAAGCCAGAGAAACAGCGAGAAACAAGGCCAGAATGGGTGGATGCTTTGTTTTCGTGAAATTAGCAGTGAGTCACATGGGCAAGCCGATGAAAACCAGGCGGATGAATGATAACTGGAACAAAATTTCATTAAAGAAAACTTGATAACCAAATTGTACCATAACCAGAGCAAACTATAACAGAAGTTATATAGAAGTTAAAGTGTATATTATCATAACAAAACTTGTGGTGAACACTGGTGGGGGCGTGGCTAAGTCCCCTTACTGTGCAAAAAGGGGATGAACCAGTCCTTAATTTTCATGTTGTCTGACTGGGCTGTTATTTGTCACTGTTTATGTGTTGGTAGGTGCTCCAGATACCACAAATATAAGTGTAAAAACAGTGAAAAAGTGATTTTATACATAATATGTCCCCTTTACAGTATCAGAAACCATGTAAACAAGAATATTAAACAGTTTGAGGCAGTGTGTAAAGCACTGATTGTTGGGATATTCATGTTCATTACTCGTTAGCTACGTTACGCTCATCAACATGCTGTAAAGCAGCTTCTGACACTCAACATGTCTCGGCTAATTGAGAGTTTGACGACTTCCAGGGAAAGCAATCAGACCTTCTACTCGTATGTTTCAACACATGACTCCAGCAAATAAAAAAAGAAAACATGATAAAGCAGGAATTTTTTAATAAATCACTCGCATCAGACATCAGTATGTAAAAGACAGCAAGTCTGAACCAGCACCAGTCATGCAGTGCAGGGCCCAAATCAACACTCAGCGTGAAACCGAAACAGATCACTTATTATATTTCACTGCAGTACTGATCCGAGACCTTTTATTTTTTAACCAATTTCCTCCCCAATGTAGTAGTCACCAATCACTTATGTCCCTGATTTTAGGAGGGTGAAGACTAGCAAACGCCTCCTCTTATGCATGTTAAAGTCTCCGCCTCTTTTCCCAAATACTGCCCGTCACGCTCAGAGGAAAGTGCAGGATCCCCAGCTCTGATGCATCAGCTAGTGATGAGGAGAGAGCGCCATCTACTCACCCAGAGAGAACACAGCCAATTTTGCCCTCTCATGGCTCCGGCTGTCGATGGCAAACAGCATGACTGGGATTCAATCTCGCAGTCCTCTGATCATAGTGTTAGTTTAGTCCACAATAATGTTTTTAATGACATTGTTTATCTTTTTAGACATTCAGAGTTGTGTTTTTCCTCACCAACAAAACACAAATTCACCAGCACAGTTGCAGTTTGGTGCTGAAATGGAAGAAGACAACAAACTACAAGCACAACCTTTACTAAACTACACTTGTTATGATGAAGCAAGAATACAGCCGCTTAGCTTTGTGTTTGTGCTCTGTGCTGCAGTGTTAGGGATCGTCTCACAATTAGCAGAAGAAATGTGAAGTGTTTCAGTGTCTGTAGCCAATGACACTCACATTAAACACACAAAACATCCATGTGACTTACATCATTCATTTTAGACATTTTCATCATTTTATTAAATATTAGTAATAATGTAACACACATGTAGCTTCATACATATTCATATATTATTGTCTTTGTTTTATATACAAATATAATCAATTAAACTCATGTTATTAAACCTAATGATGTCAAAACAACAACATTCATTCCAGATTTTGGGAAACAGTTTAGTTACTAATTTTATAATCATTTATAAAAATGATAATGATGTTTAGATCAGGTTCACAGAAGCCACATAATATTTTTATCCAAATAAAAGTATATATTTATATATTTATTGTTTTACTATATTGTTAATGATGCTGTTCAAATTTCTTTAGTCGTGGTGTATATATACACTATATATGATATGGCCCAGGATTGGCACGTACCAGCTGGGTTTCCTGATGTCACAATGACCACGCCCCCTTTTAGGAGAAAAACTTCTGCTTGAAATAAACCACATCATACCTTCAGCTACAATAAGTGTTGATTTTGGCCTTACTGATGTTTAAGTTCCAAACAAATAGAACTGAGCACTGTCCTGCTGAAGGGCACCCTCTTGTGGTTGTATGAGGAATCTACATAAAGTCCCTTCAGTGCTGCGCAGCCTGAAAGAAATGATTTCTGGGACTAAAAATGTAAAAGCATATTACAAATTAGAACCATATTAAGGACTATTTTACACAAACAAACAACAACGTTGTGTTTATGTTTATGCTGCTGTATAAACATTAAGATTTGGGCAGAGAATCCTGGACTGATGAGGTTAAACTGACTTCATGTCCATCCGCACACTGTAATGAGCTCCGAAAACTGGACCTCCATCATCAGATAGTCACCAGGACGACCAACTCTGACGTCAAGGAGTCCGTGCATGAATTTCTGAGTCAATAAAATCACATTAGGGATGAATGTAGGAGAGCTACACTTCCTGCAGAGCCGTAGAGGGGAAGCGCTCCATCTCCATTCACCCACATCCTGTCCGCCTGACCATCCCCTCATTTCTCCTAATATCTCATTCCCGTCTCATTCGCTCCAAACTGGACCAGAGTGGCTTTTGTTCTTCATTCTGGTCACTTCTTACACAAACCGTCACCTTTAAACTCTGAGAAATCTTAAATCTCACAACCCCACGTTTCATCATCACACTGCGGACGTCAGTTGCAGCAATTTCAGCAGTTCAGCAAAAGCATCGCTCCGCCGACCATCTGGACGAGTTTCAAATATTTCTTCAACACTGAATCCAATTCTGTTCACTTTAGTGGAGACTAATTTACTTTATTGTTATCATTTTACTGACATCTCATTTTGTAAAAAAAATCATGTGTGTTCATAATTTCATTAAAAAAGTTAAACTGTCATAGAATTTATATTTATTACACAAAAAGTCACATTTCAAATTTTTCTCATTTATATTTGGTGCATGTTACTGTTTTTCTACTTTATTTGACTGTGTTTTTCCACACTTTGCTGTATTAACTGTATTTGTCCTGTCTTACACACATTTTGTTCTGTATGTTACTGTGTTTTACTGTATTTTGTACTGTATTTTTATAGATCTTTTTATTGCAAGTTTTAACAGATATAAACAAAACTTCAACATATAAACAAAAAAGTATCAAAGAGGACTTTTGTATATATAAAATATAATAATAATAATAATAATAATAATAATAATAATAATAAATAAACAAATAAAAAAATAAAAAATGCTAATATATATTATATAAAATTATTAAATATA
Source organism: Crenuchus spilurus (assembly GCA_036984385.1). Classification (NCBI taxonomy): domain Eukaryota; kingdom Metazoa; phylum Chordata; class Actinopteri; order Characiformes; family Crenuchidae; genus Crenuchus; species Crenuchus spilurus. The sequence continues at coordinate 6,981 of BRDA01037469.1, read as the reverse complement.
ATAGATATTATATAAATAATATTAATAATTATACAAACTAAATGTACAGCTATTTATAAAAATATGTACATAGGTAAATAAACATAAGTAAGGTGAATAGATGGGTGGGGGGAGAATTTAGGAAGGGTGTTGTACTGTATTTTACTGTGTTGTACTGTATATTATTAATAACTGAATGGTTCTGTATGAATTCTGTTGAACAGTAAAAATGTAGAAATGTGTCTGTGTTCTATAAATAAAGGCTAAACCTACAGTCAGAGTATTGATTTGGTATCAAAATCAAAATTCTGGTATTGTGACAATCCAGAGATGGAGAACCTATCAGTAACGGGTCTGAAGAGGGCCGGATCACATTAAGACGACACACAATTTTAGTGATTTTTTTTACCCGAAAAGGTAAAATTTTTTACTCATTACACAAAAAATATATTTCAGTAAGACTTATACTATTTCAGAATATTCAGAGTTTGAGTAAATGGCTATGACGTGACAGTTGCCCTCACTTTTCACCTTATTGTACCTCCTGTAGACGCACTAATACTAAACTAAAACTTGTGTAAATGTTACACTTGTTGTGTGAGGCTAAATAAACTGTGCTGGGTGTATAAAGGCCTGTTAGTAATGACCCTGCTCGAGAAGAAAGATGTGAAAGCGGTACAGATGCACCTCCCTGTGTAATGAAAGGCTGCACATCACGGCGGCTTTACACACTTACTAATGAGTGTGAGTAATGATCAGTGAGGCTGGAGCCGTGTGTGCAGTCCGCTCTGGGTTGGAGGGGGAAGCGCAGGGCTGGGTGCTGAGCGGGCAAGTCCGGGCACTGTGTTTGTACAGCCCTCATAGTAAACGAAGTGACATCTTTCACGTTTACAGGCCGCTGCTGTTTCATGTGGGATTCAGAGGCGACTTGTTCTCTCACGTTCTCCAATTTCACTTCTCAAAGAACAGCAACCTTAGACACACTCATCAGCACTGATTTCGTGGGATCATATTTGCCAGCATCAAATTGATAACAAAATACAAAATAGAAAATACAGTGGAACATCAGTTTTGGTCATTAATCTGTTCTAAAGTGTCTGAGGAGAACCAAAACGAATAATAACTGAAGCAATATCCCCTATAAGATAGAACAAAAATCCAATTATTCTGTTCCAGACACTCCAAAATATTAACAAAAGTACATTTTATATAGAATAACTATAGTTTTACACACAGAACACAATTATAAACACAAAAGACTAATGAAATGGATAAATGAACATTTAACATCACTCTTACAGGTTTACGCTCTGTTTGGTACACCTGTTCTCAGGGCTCTCAGCCACTATTTGTTTTCACACCCAATTTCAAGCTTTAGTGCAACATGTTTTAGTTTGTTTTGAGAGTTATCAACGAGAAACAAATCCGGGGAGCCAACGAGACACAAATCCGGGGAGCCAACGAGACACAAATCCGGGGAGCCAACGAGACACAAATCCGGGGAGCCAACGAGA
>BRDA01037466.1:0-10844 GCA_036984385.1 Crenuchus spilurus | reverse complement strand
ATATGCTCCCATCTAGACGTCATCTCTTTCAGGGAAGACCCTGCATTTTTCAACAAGATAATGCCAGACCACATTCTGCAGCAATCACAACAACAGGTATGAGAAAAAATGACTGGGGATGCCACACTGTGGTAAAAATGGCCTTGTCCCAACTTTTTTGGGATTTGTTGATGCCATGAAATTTTGAAACAACATATTTTTCCCTTAAAATGATACATTCTCTCAGTTTAAACCTTTGATCTGTGATTTGTGTTTTATTCTGAATAAAATATTAGATGTTGGCATCTCTACATCATTGCATTCAGTTTTTATTCCCAACTTTTTTGGAATCCGGTTTGTATGGTAGTGCCAAATGTAAATAAAGTATGGTATTAGCAAATGTAACTAAAGTATGGTAGTCTTAAACCATTCCTCTAAATTGTAAACTGTGATATTAAATTGTGATAGTACTGTACATGTACTTTGGAACCAGGATTGGCTACCACTGTAACAGAGCCAAGGCAATATATGCTGAAGTATTTCAGCCAAGCTCTATAGATTATTATTACTATATTACTAGCAGTTATTATTATACTGTCTTACCTTTGAACAGATAAAAAAACTTAATAGATCTCTAAAATTGAAACACAGGAGGAAGCGTGTGAATGAGTAGCAGTGATGTCAGACAATTTCATATTTAATCAGAGATTCTGATCTGGATCTGCTTTATAATGCACATTTCTTGGAGAAGACGTGCTGAATGTCACACAGGTATTTCTGGCCTTCTGTGGTAGATAATTTGCTCTTATAATGTAGGTCATTTAATGAGGTTGCACCTGTTTACTCACCTCATTCTGGAGTCATAATAACGGAATTTTTAACCTGAAGCCTTATATCATAGGTCACAGTTCAGGACCCTGCAGTCTCTGCAGCCATAACAGAGCTGCTGATCTGAAGTCTTCTGCACTTGTGCGAGTAGATTCAGTGAAGTCCAGATTTCATCACCAGAAGGTCAGGAGACTCCTTTTCCTGGCTTGACTCTTTGTCATTTATTCCACTGGCAAACAAGCAAACCACAGCTCAGACACTTCAGCCAGGACTTCCTTCAGCGTGCTATCTGAAATGGAAAATTGATTATGTCTTGCACAAACTAAGACTGGAGCACAAAGCCACTGTACTGGAAAAATGAGTCAGCTTTCAACAGGAGGAATATAACGCATGTTATTTCTCACTGTATCCATCTAGCATCAAGTTGCTTTTAGTAGCTGCACTCAGATCTTAATTGTGGTTTAGGACACAGTATAACTTTTATAACTGTCTTATATATATACAGTTGAAATATATATCATTCGCCCTAGTTTTTGTACAGTTCAGTTATCATCGTCTTTTTCAGCAAAAATGTGTCCCAGTTTTTGTTCATCTGCCCTGGTTTTCATAGGCATGCCCAAGTGACTCGCCACAAAAACAAAGCATACACACACGCGTTCATTGTTCATTCTGTCTTTGTTTCTCATTGATAATGCTCAACAAACTAAAACACATCACACTAAAGCGACTGCACGATCGTTTGAAAATAGGTGTGAAAACAAATAGTGGCCGAGAACCCCAGGAACAGGTGTACAAAGGAAAGCCTGTCAGCTGAACCACACCAGCATACTCTAAAATGTAGCGTAATCCTGTAAGAGTGATTTTAAATGTTCATTTATCCATTTCATTAGTCTTTTGTATTTATTTCTCATTGGGTTCTGTATGCAAAACTATAGTTATTATATATAAAATTTATTTTTTTGTTAATATTTTGGAGTGTCTGGAATGGATTAATTGAATTTACATGATTTCTTTTGGGAAATATAGCTTCAGTTATCATTCATTAGGGTTATCAGGCACTTTAGAATGGATTAATGATGAAAACTGAGGTTTCACTTCACTGTACTTTGATACCAATTATATTCTATACTAACTTATGTTCTTATTTCAGCATACTTGTAAGTTTATGTGCAATTTTGTGTTGCTACTGTAATGCTTCAAATTTCCTTTATCCATCCATCTACCCATCTGTCTGTCCATCCATCCATCCATCCATTGCAAAAAGTCAGACATTCCTCTGAAAGCTGATTTTATATCAGTTATTTGTATGTCATACTTTCTTTGTAGACCACATTGGCTAGTCTGTGAGACCTAAATTAAGGTCTGGATGTGGTGTATGTGGGCTTATAAAAGTTTCATTAATTTATAATGATGGAAACCACTGGACTATTTAGATGACTATTGAGTTCTATTGTTGCTAGCAATGTTATCATCACAGCCCCAGGTCTATAGAGGTCATGTTTGAACTTCCAGCAAATCTTGACTGATTGACTACATCTTATTTAAGTAGTAAATGAGGTAAATAAGATTTGTTGGCGAATTATTCTATGAATGAAACGACATATTGTCATTTTTCTATCATTTCAATTAGTTTGCAGGTCATACAAAGAAAATGATATGTAGCATTTTCAAACAGTCTAAAACAATAAAATCTGAAAAAAATTGGAGATGCAAGGCTGATGTAATACAAATAGCTTCATGAGATGTGAACTGAGTCTACAGAGGCTGCGTTTGGGGTTTAGAATTCACGGAACTTCCATCTGGTTCTAAATCTTGTGAAAGAACTCCATTCATTTACAGTATTCTGACCTGGAATGTCACATTGGCAGCTGTCCCAGTGTGGAAAAGTCTTAAAGAAACATATTACTCAGTTATAGAAGTGGCTGCTGCTAAGTCCTTCAAGCTTTTCCTGGACTGGAGCTTTAGCACACCAAACTGAACCTCAGTGATGAAAGAGTGCTGCCTTATCTCTTTTGGTTATCACCCGTTTTTGAGCTTCTGAACATGATGCAGTGCAATTTAAGGATTTCAAAACCACAGATTGACATTATCAGTCATGTTTCACTGGCATGCTGGAGCCAGTGTTAGCAGAAGACTTCAGCTGTTGTCCAGCAATCCATAGAGGGTCAGAAATAGAGCAGAAACTGGCAGGCTAAACATAGCCAGCGGGCTTCAGTGGACCACTGCCCACGCTTAATATGGCAGCTGCCCTGCCTGATAATCTGGCCCTTCCATCAGTAAAACCAGTTTAAACTGCATCAGCATAATGGTTGGGCCTCTCACTATACCACACTTAGGGGGCTCATGACAACTGTGTGGTCATGGAAGTTAACAGGAAGAGCTGGAAACAGCAATGTCCACTTTAAAAATCTGATCAGACATCACCAATCAACATCTGCATCTCCGAAAATGAGAGCAGTGACTATTTTAATTTGTGTTCAAAAAACAAAACTGTCATATATTTTATATTTATATTTTAAAACAATGAAATGTTCACAATATAATGTGTGTGTTGACATGACACTGTGTTTAAAACGTCTCAAAGTCTGACTGTGGCTGTTATTTTATATTTAAAGGTCACTAAATGTAATAATTGTTTGTTGGTCCAAGAGCATATATGCAAATGTTCATGTTTAAAATTGATGCCTAAAATACTGAAGTGTTTGATTTGACGTTCAGAATCATTTCCGTGTTAACAGATTGCTTAAAAAAGAAAGTTCTTCTTTCTGAGCTTGTTCTGAGAAACACTTTTAACTGGAGTTTCTCTTCTGGCTTAAGACTTTAAAATCAAGCCTCCTCGCTGACTTCTTAACTTTAAATGTTCCACTGCCAGAGACTCTGTCAATTAAATGTGTTCCCTAGAACAGGAGGTGTTGAATCTTATCCACAAATGACTGATGTGTCTGCAGGTTTTCCTGCCAGCAAAGCAGGAACATGTGAGATTAATTGTTGGATGACTGGGACCAAATAATTAAACCTGGTATCTTGTGTGTTTGGAATGAAAGCCTGATGCTTTTTGGATTGGACTGGACACTACTGATCTAAGCAGTAATTCCCAGAAGATTTTTATTTATTTAACGCTGCTCTTTCCTGGATTAGTAGACTTCATAGAGATGCTAATAAAATTCTTAGGAGAAAAAGGCACTGGATATAAAAGTAGATACAGGTAAAGTACAGAAGAAATGCACTGTCCCTGACTCTAGGAGGGTGAAGACAAGCACAAGCCTCCTCCGTTTGTGATGCAGCCACCGCCTCTTTTTGAGCTACAGCTGATACATCGTCACTGGGGAGCCAACACACTGGAGGAAAGCGCAGGATCCCAGCTCTGAATGGACCAATCAGTAGACGCCTGAGCCAGCGGACATTGCAATGTGAAAGTGATGGGTAGAGAGAGCGCCATCTATCTGCCCAGAGAGAGCACTGCCAATTTTTGCTCCCCGGCTGTTGATGGCAAACAGCATGACCGGGATTCAAACTTGCGATCCTCTGGTCATAGTGTCAGCGTCTTAGCCTGCCGAGCCACTCGGAGTCCTGAAGTGAGTGATTTTAGGGGCAGATAGCTGGCAAATGTGAGCACAGTAGGAGTCTCATTAGTTTGTGCATTTGATCTCATTATCAAGAAGAAACTTCTGAGATGTTAAGATCTTATTTATTTCTCTCGGTTCTTTAAACGTGTTACAAATTCTTTGCACTGGCGTGTATTGAACTATATATTGAAAGCTGTTCATAGCTGTAGTGCAGGGGTGTCCAACTCTGTATTAAGCTGTAGATCTTCAGCAGGTAATGATCAGGTTTACAGTTTTTCTCAGTCGATTTGGTTCATTTCTCACATCAGAATTGAAATTCTCAAAACTATTCATACAGTCTCCACATCTCTTTGTCACTTGTGCACATCATAATATCGTTTCTCATTGTGTTTCTCATTTAGCAAATGCTTTTGTACATTCATGCAAATGCTCATGTACAATTATCTGCTGTTTTTTACATTATCAGCTGCTTATGTCATGTTCATCAAAATGTGTTCTGCTTATTGTCTGTTGAACTGTCTCACCCTCCAAAACCTTTAGGCTTTGGGTCATCGCCTCGGTCATTCCAATCAAAAGTGCTGAACATGTTCTCATAATCTCTCAGGCATCATTTGTACATTTCTATGAACGTTTTTGGTAAATTTAGGTCATTTATCCTAAATTGATGACATTGTACAATTATCCAAGGTGAATCTTGGCGTTCAGGTAAGAAGGGGAATTTGTGAAGGTTTAGATCAAACAATAATCAAACAGCTTACAGCTCTCAGTGACACCAGATGAGCATGAACCAGCTGTACAAAGTTCTATTTCAAAGACATGGTGACAGAGCGAAGGAGCTACAGTACCAGTATGTAGCCTACAGGTAAAACCCTTCTACATACTGACACATTTGCTGTGGCTGAAACATCTGTTTCTTGTCCAAAATGAACATCATATGCACTTCATTTCTCCTTTTCTGCTTCAGCGTATCATAGAGCTGGAATCAGGAGAACCGCTCCACACTTTTATACCTGTAAGAGGCTTCAAACTTGAAAAACGCAGAAGGCGTGGTCAAAACATCACTGGCCAAAGGGCTACCACTGATGTACCAGTCCAACGAGGATGAACCATCACAATGTGTGCTGCTTATACATATTCCTATTATAGGGCCCTACAACATACAGCATCTCCTTACATTCTTGTACACCCTCTACAGGGATCATCCCTGATAATGAGAGAGGTGGGGTGTAAGAGGTCTTTTTTTATTTTTTACCACTCTAACACCATCAGGCAATGGTTTACCATTCACCATAGAATGCTGATGGAGTTCCTCCCACCCTGTTCTCCATCCCTAAACCTGAGGAGTTCTTCTCAGCCTGGAGATGGAAGGTGTACCAGCTGCACACCCAGATGAACCTGCTGACTGCCGTGGATGCAGCTTGTGAGGATATCACAGCAGATGCCTGCAGAGGCTGGTTTAAACACTCCATGAGATTCCTTACACGCTGCACTGCAAGAGGAGATATTTAGTGTGATGTGGATGAAAACATGCAGCCCAACAAAGAGGAGCGTCAGGATGTACAGAAAAGAAAGCTCTATAATTGTTTAAGTTGCTGTTTCAGGTTGTTTTGAATGTTTAGAGTACGTCTGTAATTTTGTAGTTTGTGTATTGTGTTATTGAAAGCTGACAGTTGTCCGTCTTTCCTGAATTTCATTCTATTTTTTGTCAACAAATTGCTGTGTGAACACTACAGTAAAAGACTATTTCTGTATAAATTTAATTCCAGTCCAATTTCTTTCAGACAGCCTCCCACAGACAGTCATGTGTAACTTTATGTTCTGTGTAAGTTTATATTTTGTATGCAACACATATCGTTTCAATTGATAAACCACAGAATATCCAGCGTTTCTCTAATCAGACACCGACAACATGACTAAGTACTCTGACGGCCTTGTTCATAGGCAATGACACACAGACGAGACATTCTGATAGCACTGACTAATTGATTGACATAAATTATTTGCTTTTGAGGCAAAAACAAAGAATTGTGAGTGAGGTACATGCTTTTGCAGGTATTTCATTGAGTTTTGCACTAAACTGTTGTGAGAAATGCATTTGTTGTGATGAGAATGTTAATCATTCATTCACTATCACACCCGCTTAATCCTTATCAGGGTCGTGGTTAGTCCCCTACCCCCTCACTGGGCACAGGGCAGGGCATTACATTACTCAACTAAGCCCAGGACAGGGCGCCAGTCCATCGCTGGGTGAACACACACACACACACACACACACACACACACAATTTTGAGTAGCCAATCCACCTGATATCCATGTTTTTGGACTGTGGGAGGAAACCGGAGACCCCGGAGGAAACCCACGCAGACACGGGGAGAACATGGAAACTCTGCTCAGATGGGGAATCAAACCCAAGACCTCAGTGCTGAGAGGCGAACGTGCTAACCACTAAGCCGCCGTGCCGCCCTCATATTAGTCATGATGTGAGAAATGTACCAAATCAACTGAGAAAAACTGTAATAGTAGTGTCAGAGCAGAGAAAACGCTAAACTGTGCTGGACCTTTAGGACTGGAGTTTGAAACACTCCTACAATTTTCATATCTTTATTTTTTAGGATAGTGGATCATCTCAAAGCTTCAGACAAATCTGTAATGCATAAATATCTGAGACCTTTGATTGATCTTTGACTGTCGAGATGAGCCAAGAGGAAACACGCACACACAGTCAGTTCCCATGGAGTTAGTTTATTGCCATTTGTTGCTTTGATATGGGCGAGTGGATCTTCAGCACAATCACAGTGGTATAAAGCATGAAGCCCTTGACATGGTGAGGGACACCGATCAGTGATCAGCTCCTGCGTGGTCAATGACACTGTACAAGTCTTAACTTCTGTTATTACTACTTCAGGTTACGAATGGAAGACTGTTACATCTCACAGTAATGTTACAAAGCACAACAATGAAAGATTCACAGAGTTAATTACCAAATCAACAGTGCTAATGAGAACCTTCTCAGACAGTATCCTCACCCAAAGTCTTTTGTGGTACACTAGAACATTCAGTGCACTGATCCTATGTTCTGCCCAGCATGTCCTCAACAGAACTGAAATGAATTAATTTCAATAGTTCTCCCTTCACTCATGTGGCTTGGCTATATCCACTGGACATTGGATGCAGTTCAACCCAACACATCTGTTGATTTTAGTAAATACATTTGATTATATGGATGTATGTGCTGCTGACACAGTATTTAGTAAATTTTTGGGCATATACAGTAGAGTGGATTGGATTAACAGTGGTTTATTAGTCTAATATATCATCTTAATGAGTATAAGTACTAATTAGCTTTAATAAAACAATGTTTTAATCAAGTTAATTTGATTAATAAATTTAATAGCTCTCTCCCTTATAATGTCAAAATTGTTAGGATGGAAGAATTTGCACTTTTAATACAGTTCTAAGTTTTCTCCCTTTTAGTCAGAAGTTGTTATATTTCTAAACTACAAACCTCCTACAAAAGTTCTCTATTTGCAAGTCTTTGGGACAAAGATACTGTCGAGCAATTTGGCAGAGCACAAGAAATGAAAAGATCTTTTTTTGTTGTTGCTTTTTTTTTTTTTTTTTTTTTTTTTTTTTTTTTTTTTTTTTTTTTGGTAATGTACATTACATTTTAATTTTCTACATACAATGACTACATATATTAACTGACCAACCCAGGGCTCTGTTTGGATAAAATGACTTCATGTGTACTGGGGAAAATTTTCTCAAAGTGGCTTATGCTCTTTCAATGACCGACCCAAAAGCCTGTGATCGGGCATCGTTTCGGGCAGTTTTGCTGGTTTTGGTCTGATCAAAAGGCCTAGAACTCCAATCTGGCTTGAAGGTGCATCTTAGGGTGATATTTTCTGAGAAAATGGGGCACTTAGATCAGTGCAAATGCATGCTTAAGCTCCTAGACAAGGAACAGAACCGTAGATCCGATCAAAGGTTTTAACACCTATAATACTTGTAAATAAATATCGTCCATCCATCTTAACCTTAAACTGCGTTGAGTCCCCTGACCCCTTGATTGGGCGCTGGGCAGGGCAAAGGCAATTTAGAGTAACCAGTTCACCTGACTTCCATGTTTTTGGGCTGTGGGAACACAGACAACATGGACACATGGGGACTCTAATCCAAGACCTCAGAGAGGCGAACGTGCTAACCACCAAGCCACCTTACCTCCCTTAAATAAAAAAAATTCAAACACAAATTATGTCAAATAGCATCTTCATTGAAATCAGGATCAAATTTCTTCAAAATAGAAGGTAACTTCAGCTTGACTTGGTCCCTGGGTGGTCAGTGGAAAAATACTGTAATTTAACACACACAAATACACACAAGCCTTTGATATTTATAATAAATCTAGCCATTGTGCTGACTTCTATTCCTCTGCAACTGCATTGCAGCATTTCATTACCAACTCCCTTTTCCATAGTTTATAAAAAAAAAATCAAATCATACTGCAGCAAACTTTTCAAATACACCACACAGATATTGAATACATATTTATAGTATATATAGAGAGATTTTATGTGTATCAGCAAAATAAAAGCCTTCACAAAATAAATCTCTGATTTATTTCACAATATGTAAAACAAAAGAAAGAGTCTTATTCTAACACGATTAAAAAGTGTTAGCGAGATTATTTTACAACAATGTGCAAATGTAGTTTGAAGTCTTATTGAAACTAATTGATTATATTTTTACATTCTAATCACTTCTACAATGATGTTAGAATGGCTTAGTGTGTTCTCTATCATAAAGAAGAAGGGCAGAATTCCCACAGCTGTGATTCACTGGAAGGCCTGCTAGAAACTTGGCTATTAATGCTCATCAGTGGGCTCGCAACTTAAGACAAACAATAAAGGCAAAGTTTGGCAACTGTCACCCCTCAGATTATGCCATGTATCATCACTGCAGAGGCCTCGGGCTAAAGAACTGCTCTGATATTCTATATTTACTACTGACATTGGCAAAAAAGCCCCTGCAGCTGCTTTCTGTGGCAAAATTTCGTCTGTTATCAAGCATATCTTAAAGGAGCCTGCTCTGAATTCACATCATGTACATGTAGGGGATAACAGCCACTGAGGCGTCGCTTTATAGGAAATTAAAGATGAGGCCGAGGCAAATAACTATGACGAAGTGGTGTTTAATCTGTCAAGTCCATTTTCATTTAACCGGACATCTCAACATTTAGACCTTTTTGTGTATACAATGAAAAGATTAGGATTTAGATTAGTCATTGACTGTTGTGAATGCAGGTTGTCAACTAATGTTTACAATTATTTGTATGGTTACAGTGGAACCTCGGTTTTTGTCATTAATCCATTCTTAAGTGACTGATGATAACCTAAGTGAATGATAACTGAAGCAATATTTCCCATAAGAAGTACAGTGGTAACCCTACTTACGAGCATCCCTACTAACGAGTATTCCAGGTAACGAGTCGAGATCTCTGAATATTTTTGTTCCAGGTAACGACTAAAATTCCAGCTAACGAGTAGCGTAAATTTCTTCAACTATGCCAAACCGCTAGGGGTGCTGCGGTCGTAGCATCTCCTAGATGCTACCGTAGAAGAAGAGGTCAGTCAATACAAAGTGAAAGTGCCTGCTGAAAGCGACGCTAAGGTAGCAAAAGGTAGTGAACAAGAAAGTTAGATACATTTTACTTTTACTTTTCATATGATAAGTGTAACCATGCAGCCGCCAGCCTACACGAGCACCGTCGGTCTCCCTCTCATTACCGGCCAGCCTACACGAGTGTCGTCGTCGTCATGTTTATGTTTTAAAAACACATATAAACACATTATTTAGCATATTAAAGTATACTGTATATTGGCCGGCTGACACGGATTAATCAGTTTTACATGTATTATTATGGGGAAAATGCATCCAGCTAACGAGCAAACCAGCTAACGAGCTCAGCTCCTGTACGGATTAAACTCGTAAGTAGGGTTACCACTATAGTATAAATCAAATTAATCTGCTCCAGACACTCTAAAATATGAACAAAAATACATTTTATATAGACTAACTATAGTTTTACATACAGAACATAATGAGAAATAAATAGGAAAGACTAATGAAATGAATAAATTAACATTTAACATCACTATTATGGGTTTACGCTCCATTTTAGAGTGTGTTGGTTGTTTTGTACACTCGTTCTCTCAGCTGCTATTCGTTTTTCGCTCCCGTTTTCAGGCATTAGTGCTGCGCACTGTCACTTTAGTGTGACATGCTTTTATTTGTTTTTAGCTCTTTAGCTTCTGTCTGAACAAAGCCAGGAAGAACAACAAATGTGGGTGAATGCTTTGTTTTTGCGAAATGAGCAGTGAGCTATGTGGGCAAACTGATGAAAACCGGGCAGATAAACGATAACTGGGACCAAATTTTCCTGAAAAAAACTAGATAAGTGAATTCTACAATAA
>BRDA01037464.1:1245-11549 GCA_036984385.1 Crenuchus spilurus | reverse complement strand
GTGTGAGAGTGAGTGAGAGTGTGGGAGAGAGTGTGTGTGTTTGTGTGTGAGAGAGTGAGTGAGAGTGAGAGTGAGTGTGAGTGAGAGAGAGAGAGTGTGTGTTTGTGTGTGTGAGAGAGTGTGAGAGTGAGTGAGTGAGTGTGAGAGTGAGTGAGTGTGAGAGTGAGTGTGTGTGAGAGAGAGTGTGTGTGTTTGTGTGTGTGTGTGAGAGAATGTGTGTGTTTGTGAGTGAGTGAGTGTGAGAGTGAGTGAGTGAGAGAGTGAGAGAGTGAGAGAGTGAGAGAGTGAGAGAGTGTGAGAGTGTGAGAGTGTGAGAGTGAGAGAGTGTGAGTACACTGAATAGCTGCTGTCTCTCTCTCTGTAATGTGTGTTAAACCAGCTCTGTTCTAGTTGTTTGGTTCTACAGTCTGGAACTAGAAAATTCATTCAAATTCTGACGTTTTGCACTTTTCTCTCCAAACACTTCTTACAGAGTTTCATCCTCATCAGTCCACAGGACGTGTTTCCAGGCTTGTGGTCATATTTGTGCTTGTGTTGCTGCACAGAGCAGCACCACTCAAACATCTGACCTGCAGCACTAAACAGATGTGATTCTTCTCTGATGTGTTCACTTCACAAAATAAACCAAATGTGCAGAGAATATTAAAGAGGTGAGCTTGCACCTGACTTCCCAAAACAAGGAATGACCACTGAGTGAACCAAGACTCAGAAGCAGAACCCGTGGTTCTCTGGGACACACTGAACAGAGAAGCTCTCATGAGTTCCTGTTACTCACTGGCACAGAACCTTTAGTGTTGGGTCTGACGAGCACTCAGACAGTTAATTGTAGGTTTCTTTGTCTTTAAATAGCAGATCTCCACTTGACTCCACGCAGAGCTTTCTCTCAGACTGCTCGCTCCTGTCTCTGTGCCACAGAGTCACACGCCAGAGTCTCAGCAGCCTGGCATCCATCATATACAGTCTTGTGCAAAAGTTTGTGCACCCCTGCTCAAATGTTACACTTTGTTGATGTTGTAACACATGCAGTAAGTTCCTGAAACCCCTGCTAGCACAACTCCTGGATGGTTTCCATCAGTTAATGGGACTTTAATGAGAACTGGCTTATAAGAGCACATATTTCCTTTTAGATCACATTATAAAACCATTAGATGGGTCACAAGTCACCCATTAAACCATTACTTTTTGATATCAAACCAGCAGAAAGGCACTAAACAGCATTACTAGTCTGTAGACACCATTAACAAAACAGAAAGCCAACAGAAACATTGGACAGTCCCTTGCAGCTAATGGCTGTTGTGTAAGGTGCATGTATATTGTCGGCCCACCTGGCACATGCCAAGTATGCCAGACGGCCAGTCCAGCCCTTTTATATACAGATATAAAATATAATATTTAATGTGCCATAACGTTTTGTACATTTTACATTTTATTTTCTCTCCAGTATAAGTGTAATCAAGTGGCTTTTGTTAATGACGCACTAAGGCTTTGAGGAACTTTTGAAGACCTCCTTTATATCTCTTGAGCCATCAAAGACCAACATTCAAGCACCTGTCTTCTGAATCACACAGCAGCCTCTGTGGTACCCATTACAAAAACACTGCACTAGCACGGGCCTGTGCCTAATAAACTGGTTTGGCAGCTTTATAATTTTTTGTTTCGTTTAAAACTGGAGCTGTGAAGCTAACAATGCTAACAAATTAGAACTCAATCGTCACCTATAGCACAGTTCTCCACAATTGGGGGTGATTTCTCCTTCTCAGCATAACCAGCAAGGTGATTGGCTATACTTCCTGAAGGATGGGACTCCATGTTGAGCATTACGAGCTTTTCTATTCATACTCCCAGCAGTATCCTCCTCCTTTATAACATATCTGACCAATATACACTCATAAAAGAGATGGTTCTTCAAGGGTTCTTTAGTAAAGAAAATGGTTCCAAGTAGAACAATGAACACTTAAAGAAATGATTAATATTATTATTATTATTATTATATTTTATTCATATTTTTATATATATATAATTGTACCCCTGATTTGCTCCCCAATGCAATTTAGTGACCAATTAACCTCGCCCCTTTTATCAACTCTCCCTATTACTATCGTTTGCAGGCCCCTTCCAATCCCAGTGACGTCGAGCCCCTTTCTTTCCAAACTGCTGGTGATGCATCGCAGGCAGCTAGCGCGCTCGGAGGAATGCGCAGATCACCCGGCAGACGCCCAAATCAGTCGACACTGTAGTGCTAGAGAGAGTGTGCAATCTTGCCCACCCGAAGAGAGAGCACTGCCAGTGCTCTCTCGAGGCACCGGTTGTAGGTGGCAAGCAGCATGATCGGGATTCAAACTCATGATCCTCAGATCATAGTGGCAGCACCCGCTGAGCCACTCAGCGCCCAAAAGGTGTATATTTTACATTATTTGTAATGAATATCCACAATAAGTGACATCTTTCAAGTCAGGTTGTCAGGCCTACCCCTCCTCTCAGGTTGTTCTGTGTTTTGTCTCCATGTGGTCATGTTATGTCCTGCACCTTTATTATTTTATTTTGGTTTTGTGTCATTTCCTGTGATGTAATTCATTGTTGGTCATTTGTCTCAGGTGTTTCTTGTTTGATGTAGTTAGTCTAGTCCTTTATAAACCCTGTTTGTGTTCACTCCCTCATGGTTCATTTTGTAAGTACCATGTTATGTCATTGTTGTCCTGTTAAACGGCTATGTTCTCGTTCCCTCGTGTTTTCTTTGTTCTAGTGTTTATTTCAGTTTTCAGTTTGTTAGTTTATTTAATGAATGTAATCATTTTCAATTTCTCTGCAAGTGTATCTGCCTCCTTCATTTGTTTTATTTTAGTTGGATCCTCTCGCTCACTCACCACCACCAATCCTGACACAGGTTATAATGTTGATCAGTTTGACTTATAGCCCATGAAAATCTGAAACCTATCACTGCAAATTATTTGTATATTTCAATTAGTTTTTGAATAAATTACCTTTCAAACATTATAAAGGTTGTGATCTGTCACTTTTTATGTGTAATGAATAAAAAAAACATGAACGTTTGTATATTTTTTAATTAAATTATGAACACCAGAGGGTGGCACGGTGGCTTAGTGGTTATCACGTTCGCCTCTCAGTGCTGGGGTCTTGGGTTCGATTCCCGATCTGAGCGGAGTTTCCATGTTCTCCCCGTGTCTGCATGGGTTTCCTCCGGGGTCTCCAGTTTCCTCCCACAGTCCAAAAACATGGAGGTCAGGTGAATTGGGTACTCTAAAATTGTCCGTCCGTGTCCGTGTGTGTGTGTGTGTGTGTCACCCAGCGATGGACTGGCACCCTGTCCTGGGCTTAGTTGAATGGTGAAATGCCCTGCCCTGCGCCCAGTGAGTGGGTAGGGGACTAACCGCGACCCTGATAAGGATTAAGCGGGTGTGATAATGGATGAATGAATGAATGAACACAAGAGAAGTTTTCCCACAATATTCAGTTTTTTGAGTTGCACTAGTTCTGGTATAAAGCTGAAGTGACTGATCCTGACCTGGGTTGGCCACATCAACTAATCTGTGAGAACATGAATATTTGAACGGGGTCTGTAGGAGGTTTTGGTGATGTATGAGTACAGAAACAACTGTGCTATATAGGTGACTATTGAGTTCTAGTGTTTGTTAGCAGTGTTAGCCTCACTTGGCTAATCATCTAGATCTGAGGTAAGTGGGGAAATATTGAAATATGCTTTTTAACGTGAGACTTTTAAGGTGTTGAACATTTAAGACATTTCCCAAACATCTGAGTCCATAAATCAGATCAAAGCATTTTGGATGAAATCTGATGTAGACGAGATGCGCTGTTTATCTCGGACTGACTGGCCTTGGTAGAGTCTGCCTGCTGGGGGATATTTTTGGATGAGTGGGTGTGTGTCTGTGTGTGTGTGTTCATGGCCACAGTGTTTGCACATCCTCAGGACAGTCTTCAGCTTCAGCCTGTACTGACCTGGCCGCCTCTACTGTGATAATAAATAAACCAGAGAATGTTCCGGTGTCAGGTCCCCTGAGTTCAGACATCTCAAAAGGATTCTGACAGATCTCTCTGAAAGTTTACTGCACACTGTATCTGCTCAAACAGAAGGAGACATGATGTGTAAACTGTGCAAAAGTTGTTTAAAGTGGAGTTATCCTTTAGGAGGACAACCATCCGTCAAGTCCTTCCTCTGTCCGATCCTGTGCCCTATACGTTTCCACCTCTACCTCCTGTTACCTGTGACAAAGTCTGCAGACTCGCCACCACATGTCCATCTCCTGGTTCATCTCCCTTCATCAGAGGAGTCTGGCTCTCCGTATCAAAGCAGCAAAGGTGTCAAAAGTATTGACATTCATTACTCAGGTAGAAGTACAGATACTAGGGTTTAAAAAGACTTTTATAGAAGTTGAAGTATCAACTTAAGCTTTTTACTCAAGTAAAAGTACAAAAGTACTGGTTTTAAAACTACTTAAAAGTATAAAAGTAAAAGTAATGTAAGGAAAACAAATGCCAAAACTTAGTCTGTGCCACAGGGGCATATAGTGCACTACCACACCGCCCACCCCCAAAATACATTTTTACGGACATGTGTGAAAAACAAGACAGAATAAACCTGTTTGAGGACTACACTTCATCTCTTTCTGTTGCTTTTGGAGGATTTTGGATATCGCAGGCAGGAACTACTTCAAGTGCTGCCTTAAAGCGCTGCGTTGCGGTACTGAGCTTACTGGAGAGTGATGAGACACATGACGTGCAGGTACCAATAGGGTATCAGAATGGTATTTGTTTATACTTATCATCCAATCACAGTCACATTCACTCTTTCTGGATGGCCAGTTTATCTGGACAGGATGTTTTTTTAATGATGACAAACCGAAAAGAAATACGTAGAAATAACGAGGCTGTTTTTAAAATGTAAGGAGTAGAAAGTACCAATAATTACAGGAAAATGTAAGTAAGTAGAAGTAAAAAGTCATCCGAAAATAATTACTCCAAAAAAGTATAAATAACCAAAATTTCTACTTAAGTATAGTAACAAAGTGTTTGTACTTTGTTACTTGAAACCTCTGCAAAGCAGAAACCACTGAGAACTTCTTCCCAAGCTCTTGAACTTCTGGTTGAATTAGATCAGTAGATCACAATTAGAGAACACTTTGGGATACTCCATTAAAGTTGGTAATCTAGCAACTGGTGCTTAATTATCTGACAACTTATTCATCTTGCAACACTTGTGGTCATTTTACAAGATAACTAGATGCTCCAAAGTGACTTAAACCCTGCGGCAGCAGATTGAGCAGATAAAAGCCAAAGGAACGTCCTTTCAGCCACTGCAGGAGAAGCTGGTCATTCCAAGAGCATCTTTTATAAAACAGTCAAGCTTTATAATGAAACTAATTCAGTCAAGTCCCCAAAAATGCTGGGTGTCCACGTAAGACAAAAGCAGATGGTACAGAGACTCTCAATGGAGAATTGGTTCAAATACAGCTGGAATTGTTCACCAGTTTAGCAGTGAACTTCAGAATTATCTTGGCAAACCACACAAGGTTCCTGTTGTGCCATCTGAAAGAATTTGTACTGAAAGCACATCTCCCAGTAACCAAGCAGAACCCACTTCCCAGTAGCTAAGTAACCCTGAAAGCCCACTTCCCAGTAACCATGCAAGCCCTGTTGTTTTACCAGAGAAGAACTGGTCCAAAGTTCACTTTATTAATGACAGCAAGTTTAATTTAGTCAGATCAGATGGGAAACATTATGTTCTGTGTCAAACTGGTTTGGGAGCTGTTTTCAACAGCAGGAGTTGAACCTCTTGTAGATAGTACATGGTAAGGTGTTTGCCAATGTTTATCAGAATCTCTGTTGGCAACATTTGTTTCTTCCTTGCAAACATCATCTAATCACCAATTTGTATGCAAGACTTTTTCATACTGCAAAACAGGTGTTTTGTTCGCTCTATTATCCACAATATTATGGTTTTTGATTAATTGCCTTAATTATTTTGTAGAATGTGTTGGAAGACGTCATATTCTCACAGCTAATATTCCTTCAAGTCTTGAGCAATGTTGAGTGATTGGTGCAGTGGTGCTTGAAGAATTTTCTATGACCTAAAACATCATCAGATGTTCACACAAGTCCTAAAAGTAGATAAAGAGAACCCAGTTAAACAAATGAGACACAAATATTATACTTGTTCATTTATTTATTGAGGAAAAGGATCCAATATGACATATTTGTGAGAGGCAAAACTATGTGAACCTCTAGTTAATTTGAAGGTGAAATTGGAGTCAGGTGTTTTCAGTCAATGGAATGACAATCAGGTGTGAATGGGGACCCTGTTTTATTGAATGAACAGGGATCTATCAAAGTCTGCACTTCCCAACGCATGTCTCTGGAAGTGTATCATGGCACAAACAAAGGAGATTTTCGAGGACCTCTGAAAAAGTTGTTGATGCTCATCAGGCTGGAAAAGGTCACAAAACCATCTCTAAAGAGTTTGGACTCCACCAATCCACAGTCAGACAGATTGTGTACAAATGGATATTCAAGACCATTGTTACCCTCCTCAGGAGTGTCGACCAACAAAGATCACTCCAAGAGCAAGGCGTGTAATAGTCGGCGAGGTCACAAAGGACCCCTGAGTAACTTCTAAGCAACTGAAGGCCTCTCTCACATTGGCTAATGTTAATGTTCATGAGTCCACCATCAGGAGAACACTGAACAACAATGGTGTGCATGGCAGGGTTGTAAGGAGAAAGTCACTGCTCTCCAAAAAGAACAATACTGCTCATCTGCAGTTTGCTAAAGATCACGTGGACAATCCAGAAGACTATTGGAAGAATGTTTTGTGGACTGATGAAACTTTCTGGTTTAAATGAAAAGCGTTAAGTTTGGAGAAAGGAAAACACTGCATTCTAGCACAAGAACCTTATCTCATCTGTGAAACATGGTGTTGGTATCAGGTTTGGGCCTGTTTTGCTGCATCTGGGCCAGGACGGCTTGCCATCATTGATGAACAATGAATTGTGAATTATATCAGAGAATTCTAAAGAAAATGTCAGGACATCTGTCCATGAACTGAATCTCAAGAGAAGGTGGGTCATGCAGTAAGACAATGACCCTAAACACACAAGTCGTTCTACCAAAGAACGCTTAAAGAACAGTTACCGAAACGTTTAGTTACAGTTATTGCTGTAAAGGGGGGTCACACCAGATACTGAAAACAAAGGTTCACATACTTTAATACTACAAATATGTCATATTGGATCCTTTTCCTCAATAAATAAATGAACAAGTATAATATTTGTGTCTCATTAGTTTAACTTGGTTCTCTTTATCTACTTTTAGGACTTGTGTGAACATCTGATGATGTTTTAGGTCATATTTATGCAGAAATATAGACAATTCTAAAGGGTTCACAAACTTTCAAGCAGCACTGTATTTGAGAAGAAGTTAAATATTTTACTACATTTTTACCAGTTTTAGAAATGGAGTTATGAAAAAGCAAAAATTTGGGAGACGGACTAAACCCAAAAGACGTCATCACCAACGCATGACACAACCCCCATCATTCAGTCACAACCATGTAAATTCTCCCACTCTCGTTACCTTCACGCAACTATTTCACACCCCTCCTCCACCCCACTCTCCTCCTCTTCATTCCATTCCTTACCTAACGGAGTGGAGCTCAGCTTCTCACATCCAGAATCTGCGCTTCATTCTACACTAAAAAAAGATGGTTCTTCAAGGGTTCTTTACTGGAGATGTCTAGAATCATGAACACTCAAAGCACCCACTGCATGATTAAAGGGTTCTTGATGTGATCAAAGGGTTCTTCAGACTGATGAAGAATGTGTTGTAGATTGTTCTGAATAGAACCATTTTGAAAATGGTTCTACATAGCACTAAAAATAGTTCCTTGATTGTTACAAGCTTGACATCTTAATAATAGAACCCTTTTTAGTTTGCTGTTTTCAGAAAGCTTCTATGTACTGTAGAACCTGCAACACATCTTTCCTCAATCTGAAGAACGTTCAGACCGCACAAAGGTTTTCTGTTAGTGTCGTGGTTCTGTATAAAACCATTTTCTTTATTAAAGAACCCTCAAAGAACCATATTCTTTAAGTGTGAAGAAGCCACCATAACCTCAGCGCCAAATAACTCAAGGTTCCTTTAATCTATCAGGTGTGGTTCGCACTAGCAATTGGATTCTTTAGCAGAGAACCCAAGACAGCTCTGAGTGTTCTTGGTTCTTTAGAGAATCACTGAAAGGCTTTTATGTAACCAAAAGTGGTTCTTCCAAGGTACAGTGCAAAGATGGCACAGTTATTTTTAAGAGTGTTATGAACAAGACAAGTGTTTTGAGGAACTGATATGCCTGAACTCTCCGACTTTGAGGGAGAACCTGAAGGATCTGCCACGTGAGAATCCAGGCTTGGGAAGAAAGCATGCGATACTTCTGCATGCTTAAGTGGCAACTAGGTAACAGAGGTGTGATGACTCACCGGTTCTCTGGTTTCTATCTTAGCAACAGCGTTTACTGCTCACGGTGAAATCAACTCTCATGAACGTCTGCTAAGAGCTTCATAATTATGCACCCACACAAGGTGACCATCTAAACCTGCTCCTGGAGCTTAAGCTTAATTATCTTCAGATGTGATTAAAAACACTGTTCCCAGGTACGTTTGCAGGGATGTTTTCTGGTGTATTTCTGATTATTTACGTATTTCAGGAAGGATCTTCATGGCATTGCACTCTTCATTTTGTCAACAAACCACCCAAACAACCCAGTAAAAATACACCACCAATACTTCACTCAAGCAATTCAAACTGTGTCTGGATCTTAATGAAGGTTTCACAGACTTGTGCTTTAGGGCACAATGTGACCTGCCGTGAACTTTAAAAACAAATGTTCCAACAAATTCGTAGAGATGTGCTGGTCATGAACATTTATGGTTCAATTTCCTCATAATAACACTGACTGATGGCCATTTATTACAGTTGATTATTATTAGCCTTTCCATACTGTGGGCTACATGAGCACACTTGGAGATTTCTAATTCTTTCTATTAGCCAAGGGTCCAGTATTGCTCTTTAATGAGAACTTTTAAAGTAAAAAAAACAGTCACTGATTTACATAACAGTAATCAAATAAAGTGCTGTAAGTAGTGACTGGCTAACATGTTGAATCATACATAATAACCCTGATTGAATCCCTCGTTAATAGAGGCTAGTCATTTGTTACTGATTGGCCTCCACATGTGCCAGCCCAGGTGAAGCTGGCAGTTAATTGAAGCTATCAGGCTGACAGACTTTCACTATCTCAGACAAGGGGCAGAGGGGGCAGTGTCCTCTGTTTGGGAGGGACTATGCCACAATTCGGGAGTGTTGTGAATTGGGGGTCCATTGGCAGTAAACATCAACATGTGCCTGTAAAGTCGCTGGCTCGAACCACAGGCAAGGAATGGCTGAAGTAACATTGAGCAAGGCACCCAACCCCCAACTGCTGCCCGGGCGCCATGGATAGGGATTGCTCATCACTCTGGGTATTTGTGTTAACCGCCCACTAGTGTGTTCACTATTGTGTGTATGTTTCTCTGCACTGGTGGGTTAAATATGGATGTCAAATTCTTCTGTGTGCAAACATATTGATTAGTGATTGTGCACTTTCACTTAAAAAAACAAAAAAGCAAAACAATGCTGCTGGGCACAGCAGAGCAACGCACATCAGGGAGGGTCATTTGCTCACCTCTGTGGAATGTGCACTGCCAGATACCACAACACATACCTCACAACATTATAAAATACACTCTTGATTTGTTATACTATGAAATCAGATGATTATACACGATTTCAGTCTAATACACTTTTTGTAAGCTTGCTAACACTAACCTTGCTAAAACTAATTACTTGCCATAACATTGTTCTCGCTGCATTTCTTTGGGTCCACAAGCCCAATGTTGTTTCCTTGGCAATGAGAGTGCATGAATTTTGGGGGCGGAGCTTCTGAAGGAGCACTAAAGGGAGGGGTGTGTTTGTTTTGTGATATTACCAACCTGGAACACAGCAGGAAAAGGGTAAAAATATGAAGACACCCATGAGAAATGGAATTGTTGGTTGTAACTTTATTAAACAGGATGGAGGCATTACTTTAAGGGGGTTTAACAGTGTAGACAAAGCTATGAGAATATAGTGTACTGGTTTGTTGTAAGTGAATATTTAACCTAGTTATAAACAATTACCCAGAATAAAGCCTAATTTTTTGCTCATTGGTTGTTCCCCTTGCCTAGATCTGTGGTACCCCCCCC
>BRDA01037463.1:0-15345 GCA_036984385.1 Crenuchus spilurus | reverse complement strand
GGTGGACATTTATTCTAAAAGTGATCCCAGTTTGAGAGGTT
This sequence comes from Crenuchus spilurus, assembly GCA_036984385.1. NCBI lineage: Eukaryota > Metazoa > Chordata > Actinopteri > Characiformes > Crenuchidae > Crenuchus > Crenuchus spilurus. The sequence goes on along the minus strand of BRDA01037463.1, from coordinate 15,304 downwards.
CTAAGGTGGACATTTATTTCTAAAAGTGAAGACAGTTTGGGAGGTTCTAAGGTGGACATTTATTCTAAAAGTGATCCCAGTTTGAGAGGTTCTAAGGTGGACATTTATTCTAAAAGTGAAGACAGTTTGAGAGGTTCTAAGGCGGACATTTGTCTCATCATAATCCAAGTTTGGGGAGGTTCTAAGGTGGACATTTATTCTAAAAGTGATCCCAGTTTGAGAGGTTCTAAGGTGGACATTTATTTCTAAAAGTGAAGACAGTTTGGGAGGTTCTAAGGTGAACATTAATTTCTAAAAGTGAAGACAGTTTGGGAGGTTCTAAGGTGGACATTTATTCTAAAAGTGATCCCATTTTGGGAGGTTCTAAGTGGGAAATTTATTCTAAAAGTGATCCCAGTTTGGGAGGTTCTAAGTGGGACATTTATTCTAAAAGTGATCCCAGTTTGAGAGGTTCTAAGGTGGACATTTATTCTAAAAGTGAAGACAGTTTGGGAGGTTCTAAGGTGGACATTTATTCTAAAAGCGAAGACAGTTTGGGAGGTTCTAAGGTGGACATTTATTCTAAAAGTGATCCCAGTTTGTGAGGTTCTAAGGTGGACATTTATTCTAAAAGTGATCCCAGTTTGTGAGGTCCTAAGTGGGACATTTATTCTAAAAGTGATCCCAGTTTGTGAGGTTCTAAGGTGGACATTTATTCTAAAAGTGAAGACAGTTTGGGAGGTTCTAAGGTGGACATTTATTCTAAACATAATCCCAGCTCAGGAGGGTCTAAGCGGGACATTTGTCTAATCATAATCCAAATTTGGGGAGGTTCTAAGTCAATATTTATTCTAACAGTGATCTCAGGTTGGGGTGGTTCTAAAGGGGTACATTTGTTTAATCATAGTTTATTAACAATTATTTTTGCTCAGTCATCAAGAAATTTAAACACATCATAAAGGGAAACAGACATTTTGCAATTGTGTATAAAAAAAAGCTAAAACTGAATTGTTTGTGCAAAATACACACTTCCTGGTTTTTAAGTTTTAGTAAACAAATTCTAAGCTATAAAAGCAAATGACATTTAAAACTTGATCACTTTGACTTTTTTAATGTTACTATTACAGGATGAACTTTAATGTAGTGACTGAGATGAATGTGTTCTGCAGAGTTTAAACTGAGCATTTAAAAGTTTGACCTTAAATATGTCAAACACCAAAATTAAAGGGCCCAGCTTCTGTTGCGTTTTTGCTGAAATCTAATGAAACATTTACTTGGGTTCTGCTGCCTATTTCAAGATTAATTAAATTGATTGTATTGTGTACAATACAATTGTGTTGTGTTGAGATTAAATTGATTGGACACCACAAAATGAAAAGAAACAAATGAAAAATGTATTACAGACAGTATGTTTTTTTATGACAAATGACTATTTTTATTTTTTATATATTTTATATCACTCATTACTGATATTACAAGTTTTTAGTACGAGCATAAATTATATGCACAGGTTGTGTTGATCATCCTCTAGTCTTGCATTAGAGGTCACAGGATGCTGGATAATTTTTTTTGGTGCACTATTCTAGCAGTGCAGCCAGCACTAATACACCACCACCACATCACTGTCACTGCAGGGCTCACAATAATATGTTCTTTGAGGGTCCTGATCATTGAAGAAAAGGTGAAAGGAGGTGAAACAGATGGACTACAGTCCGTAATTGTATCACAAAGTGCACCGACATGGTCAGTGGAGCTGATAAAATGGACAGTGAGTGTAATGGCTGATTGGTGTACATACTGCCATTTTTTGGTTGTAATGTTATGGCTGTCTGGTGTAATTACCTGTGAAAAGATTATGTTATTATGATAGCAGATGAAACATTTTATTATGTGGCTTAAGGCCAACCAGAAGGCTTTGTAGGCTTTGTTTTCATTGTTAATCCACAAATGGAGTATAATAACACTTTATTTATTTTATAGACATAACAACATTGAGTGAATGTCCTTTGCTTATTGCTCAGCTGAGTAAAGGAAGCGGTGTATGTGTTCTCAAATGAGAAGTGTGGGCAGGAGGAGTGATGATAAATGTTGTTATTTCACATGGCCAGGAGCCAGAGAGCGGGCATCAATGTTTCATGACCTGGAGTCTCCCTGGCGAAGTGTGTTGTCGTGCTGAACCGGTCTTGTAATGGTAAATGCTGCAGTGTTGAGGTGTGGGAGTTGCCATCACAGTAAATGTAAGGAGACGACTGAGCGGGGGACACGACGTGGAGGAAATAATGGGCACACGGACACAGGAACGTGTGTACCTGTGGATCTATGAGTAACGCGTTTACCAAAGTGGACCCAGCTTGTTACTTCCAATTATAAATAGACGTGGGAGAACAAATGGCAGAAGGAGCTGAAGCGATGACCCATCTGTGTGTGTATATGAATTAAAACCAGACGTATATCAAATGTTTGTGAATAATACAGATGTTGATCTTAAGGATTAAAACTTGACAACCGTTGACTGATATTTCACATCTGTGTTTGGAATTTGACCTCTACATTTAACCCGTCCATGCAGTGATACACAAACACTAGTGAGCACATGTGTCCAGCACCTATCAACAGTGCCAGGGGAGTAGTTGGGAGTTAGGTGCCTTACTCAAGAGCAGTTCTGTCATATCCTGTCTGGGATCCACCTAGAGACCGGGTCTTTACCACCAGGCCACGGATGCCCCCATGCCTGTATCCATCCATCTTGTTGCTGGTCCTTTTCCTCTTTTACCAGCACAACTGTCTTCTCAAGTGAACTTCAGGCTGGATGTCTAGTGAATGTTGACCTTTGATTTGGTTGAAGATCCATTTATTTCTTTTCTTTGCTTCTCCAACAACAAGGACATCAATATTTTTCCAGCTTTCACATCCATAAACAACCACAGTGTCTAGTCTTTGGAGAAGCAAATTGTTACAAAACTTCATTTCAGTCGTCTCTATGAATGAATGAATGAATGAACGTTACACTGATATAGCGCCTTTCTCAAACCCAAGGACGCTTTACAATCAACACATTCCATTTACACACACTCAACCACACACACCGGTGAGAAGCGGCAGCCAATCGCGCACAGTGTACTCTCAACCGGAAGCGACCGTCCACCTGGAGGACTGCATCGAGCACTAGGGGATCGCCCAGGACAGAGTGCCAACCATATCTGGGCAAACATACATACATACATACATACATACACAGACATACACATTCATACACACCAGGGTACTTTTAGAGTATCCAATTCACCTGATCTCCATGTTTTTGGACTGTGGGAGGAAACCGGAGACCCCGGAGGAAACCCACACAGACACGGGGAGAACATGGAAACTCCGCTCAGATGTGGACTCGAACCCAAGACCTCAGCGCTGAGAGGCAAACGTGCTAACCACTAAGCCACCGTGCCGCCCAAAAAAAATACTTAGCATCTATAACGTTTCCTTGTCATTATGTAGGAGAAGTTTACACTCGAGCTTGTACACACAGAGGTATTTGACCTCCATATTTAAGCCATAAGTGCAATGAAACACACACTAGTGAACATTAGGGGTGCAGAAAAAAATCGCTTTGAGCTCGAATCGCAATTCTCACATTGAACGATTCAGAATCGGTTCTCGTTTTCAAAAAATCTATTTTTTTTGCGGATGTGCCTTCTCAGCCACCGTAGTGCTAGGCAAAACAAGGAAGCAGCTTGGGCTATGTACAGGCATGCAAGCCAAGCCACGGTCTTTGAAAGCAACCATTTGGAAACAGTTTGGATTTTACCTTCAACCTGGCCGGGGTAAGAAAGGGCTTGACGTGACTCATGCGATTTGCAGAGATTGCAACGGTAAAGTATTTAGTTTCAATTTGAAAGAATCTGAAAAAAATCGATTTGTGAGCCCAAGAATCAATTCGCAGCCCTAGTGAACACACACATGGGGGCAATGAGCACACTTACCCAAGGTGGTGAACAACACTATCCATGGCACCCAGGGAGCAGTTATGCATTAGATGCCTTGCTCAAGGCTACTTCAACCATGTTCAGGGGATTGAACCACCGACCAAGCCCGCTTCTCTAACCTTTAGGTGATGCCTGCCCCCGAATCACACCACTAAATATTGGCTGAGATATAGTGCAGGTCCCATTATGCGAAATTAAAATGAAAGGTCTCTCAATCTCGAAATCCCAACCACTTCTCCTTCCCCTTCAAATAGAAATAAAACTGAAAAGTCGTTATTTCACCATAACCCATCATTCCCTTTTCTCAAGGCCATCATTGCCTGAGAGCTATGCACCTTTTAAGTATGACATTTCCATGGTGACAAGTTGCCAAGTGTTTCAGATTGGCTATCAGAAGGTGAAGCAGTGCAGACCTCTCAAGTGTTGTGCATTCAGCACTGCAGTCTACGGAGCTGTTATAAACAGACAAACTGATCAGCTGGCCTGATAATTGGCTGCATTGAGTTTGGAAGAATGATAATGATCAGATGAGTTTCATTTGATGTTGAAAGTGTCAATTTGCTCTACTCCAACCCACCAGTCTGCTATAGCTGATAATCAGAACATCTGATCGCCGCGTCATTAACGAGGAGCCATCGTTCAAGATCAGAAATGGACTTGCAGGGAAGCAGCTGTCCAAATTTGGGAAAATATGGAAATGAGCACACAGTCTGAATAGTTAAGGAGTTGGACCAGAGTGACAAGAATTAGCATATTTGAACCCCACAGGACACAACGTAGAATTGCATGTGATTGCGGCCTCACGTGCTATTACAGGCTTGATGAGAAACTATGCTATTGTTTTCCCAAAATTGTTCCGCAGACTGAAAAGCCCTTAATTGGTATAAAACGTTTGGCCAGGACCTTTAAATATTCTTGTTATCTCTTATTAAGGGTATTAAAGAGTGTTTATTCTGCTTTTAGTGAGGTTAGGATGTTGGATGATCTCCACATCACCTCATTCCCAACTCAATACTGGATGGAGCTCCATCATTCCAGAGAACATAGTTCCACTGCATTCCAGCTCAGTGCTGGGGGGCTTTATATCCCTCTTGCCCAGAGAGGAACCCTTGTTTGCTTGCCATTATAAATATTGATAAAATGTTAATTAAAATTGCTCATCTGTACACATACAGAAAGTTTTAACCTAACCCATCCCCACTTCCTGCTGCCTTGAACAAGCCTCAATAGGCCTGATTGAGCTGCCGACTGGGATCTTGACCAGCACTGATCTCTGTTGTATGACCAATCCCTCTTCCAGGTGGGCATTCCGCCTTTGCTCCCTCCCTCTCTCCTCTCTCCTCTCTCTCTATTCAAGCCCTTCTTCCTCCAGTCCCCTCTCTCCTCTCCTTTGATCAGTGGTTCATCAGAAGTGCTGGACTTTGCCAGGGCCAAGCACACAGGGAGATGACACCAATCAGCTTCCTATTCAGAGCAGGGAAAAGATGAGGCGCTTGTTAGGGGCCATGTAGAGGCGAAAGCCCGGGATATTTTAATGAGAGCCACGTTCACTGCAGCTGCCTGACTGAATGAGGAGCTTTCAGGCAGCCGACAAAGCAAGAATTATACCAGACAGAGCAGCAGTACAGCTGCTCTAACTCCTTAGACCTATGATGGACGAGAGCTACTAGCTAGCTTAGTCTTGCATCGATTACCAAACCATGATGTTGCCTGCAAAGTGAAGCCAAAGCTACAGGATCAGTTGTCCCATCTGCGGAGAAGTGTTTTAAATACAAGTCAAAGCTACCATTGCTTATTGATTTATCAATAATTATTGATAAGGGCTGGGAAATGAGTAGGGCTATAATGTCTAAAACATTTTGCAAGCATTCTGTACTCTGATCCATTATACAAACTCCAGACCTTGTGTTACTTAATTCATATACACAGCCATTGTGAGCTACACTGTAAAAATGCTATTGCAAGTAAGTTTTTTTGTCTTAAATGAATGATCCATCCAAAAAAATGTATTTAACCTGATTCCAGTTGATCAGCACATGTTCCAGATTGAGCATCTTTAGTTTAACTGGAGCAACAAAGCTAACATTCACTCAGAGTTGCTACAAAGGTTATTTGAGCACCACTTTTGGTTCTTTGAAGAACCTTTACATTGGTAAAGAACTTTACGTCAGGTGAAGCTTTTAAAAGCGTATTCACACTTACACACAATCTCTTTTACAGAAACGGTTCTTTACATCATCAAAAGTGGTTCTTTTATGGCATTCCACAAAGAACCTAATAAATGCTAGAACCCAGTAGTCACCACAATTAGCACATCTGCCACTAAAATGTCTTTCCGTTTGCTCAGACCACATCCAGACAAATAGACAAAAACCATAGAAGGTACACAATACAATATGCAAATCCACTGATACTGAGCAGGTTTGGGTCTGGTTAGCACATGGATGGGAGACTTCAGTTTGTGTGGTTGGTAGAAGTGTGGTAGACAACAGCAGGAGATAGTTCTGTGTTCAGCTTCAGTAGCTGAGGATCAGAACGTTACATGCCAATTTGCAGCGACAAAAGAAAGAAGAAAAAGGAAAGAATATGGATGAGAAGATGGATAAAGGCACACAACCAGCAGAGACGGTCTGTTCTGCAGTGAGAGTTGGAGGTAAATGTTTAATAAATGAAAACGTACTTGTCTGTTCAGCTCAAACACAGGATAGTCTCACCTGTCGCCAGCGTTATTTCACCTGTCCATTGCAGCGATCACAGATATAATCAATCACATTTTTTTCCTCCAGTGCAGAGAGATTGTGGCAATGGTCACATGGTTCTCTCTACGCGATCCCATTGGTTGTCACTGACTGGATCAAATATTCAGCATGCCAAATACAGTGGGGGAAAAAAAGTATTTGGTCAGCCACTGATTGTGCAAGTTCTCCTACTTTGAAAGATGAGAGAGGTCTGTAATTTTCATCATAGGTACACTTCAACTATGAGAGACTCATAGAAAAAATCCATGAAATCACATTAAAAGATTTTTAAAGAATTTGTAAATTATGGTGGAAAATAAGTATTTGGTCAATAAACAGCCAGCGAGAATTCTGGCTTTTACAGACCTGTTGGTTCTTATTTAAGAAGCCCTCCTATTCTCCACTAATTACTTGTATTAATTGCAGCTGTTTGAACTTATGTCTATAAAAAGGCAACTGTCCACACTCTCAATCAATCACACTCCAAAGAGCTTTCTAAGGACAACAGGGACAAAATTTTAGACCTGCACAAGGCTGGGATGGGCTACAGGACAATAGGAAAGCAGCTTGGTGAGAAGGCAACAACTGTTGACACAATTAATAGAAACTGGTAGAAACACAAGATGACTGTCTGGGGCTCCATGCAAGATCTCACTTCATGGGGTAAGGATGATTCTGAGAAAGGTCAGGAGTCAGCCCCGAACTATACAGGAGGACTTGATCAATAACCTGAAGAGAGCTGGGACCACAGTCTCAAAGAGAACCATTAGTAACACAATATGCCATCCATCCATCCATCCATCCATCATCAACCGCTTATCCGGGGCCGGGTCGCGGAGGTAGCAGTCTGAGCAGGGAAACCCAAACCTCCCTCTCCCCAGACACTTCAGCCAGCTCCTCGGGTGGAACACCGAGACGTTCCCAGGCCAGTCGAGAGACATAGTCTCTCCAACGTGTCCTGGGTCTATGCCATCATGGTTCAAAATTATGCAGGGTATTCAAGGTCCCCCTGCTCATGCCAGCACATGTCCAGGCCCATTTCAAGTTCGCCAATGACCAGAGGAGGCATAGGAGAAGGTCATGTGGTCAGATGAGACCAAAATAGAGCTGTTTGGTACGCAAGTCCACTCGCCATGTTTGGAGGAAAAAGAATGCTGAATGCATCCCAAGAACACCATACCTACTGTCATGCTTTGGGGCTGTTTTTCTGCAAAGAGGACAGCACGACTGATCCGTGTTAAGGGAAGAATGAACGGGGCCATGTATCGTGAGATTGTAAGCCAAAAACTCCTTCCATCTGCAACAGCATTGAACATGAAACGTGGCTGGGCCTTCCAGCATGAAAATTATCCCAAATACACTGCTCGGGCAGTGAAGGAGTGGCTCCGTAAAGGTCCTGGAGCGGCCTAGACAATTTGTGGAGTGAGCTGAAAGTTTTGTGTTGCCCAGCAGTCAGCAGTTGCTGAAGACTTACAGTAAACATTTAACTTCTGTCATTGCCAAGTTACAAAGTATTGAGTTGAACTTTTGTTATTGACCAAATACTTATTTTCCACCATAATTTACAAATAAATTCTGTAAAAATCCTACAATGTGATTTCCTGGATTTTTTTTTTCTCATTTGTCTCTCATAGTTGAAGTGAACCTTTGATGAAAATTACAGACCTCTCTCATCTTTCTAAGTAGGAGAACTTGCACAATCAGTAACTGACCAAATACTTTTTTTCCCCACTGTATTTGCCGGGCATCTGTGACTCGGCTTGGCGAGCGTCTTTCAGCAGTTCTCCCCACACGACAGAGCGAGCGCCGAGTAATCTCAGATTTGCCTGGATTGTGTGATCTGAACTAGGCATTAATCATCTCCATCTTCTTGTTTAGTCTCTCCTCACATCTCTGTCTAATAGCGAATGTGTGGTGAGAGTTCTGGTTTGGACTGACTGCTGTCATGTCATCCTGGTCAGGATGCTGAACGTTGGTTGTGGTTGAGGTATCCTTTCCAAAAGCACTTTGGGTGTGTAGAAGTGTAAGTGTAAGTAAATAAGGCCTCACATGCTAGTTAATGTGTTTTAGGACACAGCCTGACTCAGAACTATGTAAATTGAGTAAAACTTTGCTGTTACAGGCCGTTGACTGTGTTTGGCTCTCTGCAATTCTGCAGTGAAATCATCCTGACTTCAGACACTGCCACACCTGGGACTTGTCAAGACTAAGCCTAGCCTGCAGACTGCCCGTTGGGTAGAGCATGTTTCAAAGCTGCCTGTGGGTATTGATGTTTGTTTCTCTCTCCTCGCTGGAGCGAGCGAGCCGGTGCCTGAGCAGGAAGCCGAACGACGTCATTCATCAGGAACAGAAAGAAAAAAGTGTAATCACACCCCCTCCCGCATCTGTTGTCATGGCAACATGAGGACACTGTTTGACAGATGTTATTTCTGCTCTCTGAAGCGAGCGTTCATTTCTTCCCCTCGAGATTTTTAATTGCTTTGGTATTTGCAGTGCAGAACTATTGAGAGACAGGAAGTGTTGAGTGTGTGCGTACTTCGTTAACTTAGATGTAGACGTCGCACGCACGCTCGAGGAATCACAATCATATACCTACCTGTGGAGATGCTTATAATAATGCTAAAAATGCACCATTAAAACCACCCTCTTTTATTTACATGCATTGTCAATTTTATCAGTTCTGCTGACGATGTAGATGCACTTTGTAGTACAAACTGTAGTCCATCTGTTAACCTCCAGGACCAGGCACTGCTGTAGCATTGACATGGTGGTGGTGTGTTAGTGTGTTACACTGAATCAGTTTCAACAGATCTGCTGGAGTTTGTAAACACCTCTGTGTCACTGCTAGACTGAGAATGGTCCACAACCCAAACATACTGAGCCAACAGCATCCTGTGGGCATCACTGGTGAAGGACTAGAGGATGACCAGCACAAACTGCAGCAGAGAAGTGCCTTGCTTCAGCAACTGTTGAACAAGCTTTAGAGAATGAATGTTGGAGAACATACCAGTGGGCATAATGAAAATCCAAATGAAAATGAAAAGAAAGTAAGTTTGTGCTGCAATTAGCATTAGCATGGTGACAAATTCAACAGGGGATCCAGCCTGCATAGCTTTGTTTAACTACAGCATAATCCATTTGGGTAGTGTAGCATTTTTAAAGAGTTTTGGGGCCTCCAGTGGCTCAGGAAACTGCACTGTGGCCATATGATTGGGAGTTCGAATCCTGAGTTGATTGCCTGTGCTTTCTGTGGGTGGGTAGATGAAGCGCCGTCTCCATGACTCTAACTGTAATGCTCAGGCATCTGTTAGCTTTTCTACAAGTGTGTTGGCTCCACAGAGACTATGCGTCACCGGCAGTTTAAAAGAGGTGGTGGCTGTCATGCATCATGACATGTGCCAGTCCTCACTCCTCTAAGTGTCAGGAGTATTGCAAGTGAGTCCTAGTGAGTAGATGGGTTAATTGGCCATTCGACATTGAGGTCAAAATTGAGTTTCAGCCTCAGATGCTGTACAATATCTAGGACAAGCTAAACTGTCTATAACAATAACAATTTATGGGTGGATAGGTTTTATCCATACTGAGGTTGTTGGAATACCAGAATTTGTACCAAATGTAGTATCACAATTAGAGCTGGGCGATATGGCCAAAAATTGTATCACGATACATTTTTCTATATTGATCAATCTCGATAATTATCACGATATTAAATTTTCTAACACTGTCATCGTTTTAAACATCTTTCTAAAAACATCAAAATAAATACATGAAATGTTACTATTTAAAATATTAAAATGTTTATTGCCAGAACATAATATTGTAGCGTCCGGCTGGATGTGTTGAAAGGATGGACAAGAACGACGTTTACAGTCGTCGCTTTATTGTTGAAACTTACAATGATTGCTGTCGGCCGCAGCCACTCCAAAATAACAACAGGCTAGAGAGCCAAGCTAATATGCTAATACTAGCACTTCGGCTGACACACACACACACACACACACACACACAGCAAGCCCCCCTCCTTCTCCTTCTCACACAAACAGACGAGCACACAGCGACTTCGTGCTCTCTCGCCCGGCCCCACTACGCTCTCCTCCAATCACAGGCTTGTCTTAAACACAACAGCGCATTTTGGCGGTGCTGGTGAGGAGGAGCTAACAAGCAGCAGTATTAGACTTCTGAACTCACTGTCAAGCTGCTTAGATGCAAAATGGAAACAAACGTTAATGCTTATCGAATTCTAATGTCCCGGCTTATCATCGTCATCGAGGGAAAAATTATCGTGAAAAAATCGATATCGTTTTATCGCCCAGCACTAATCACAATACTTGATACCAAATTGATACTTTGGCTACTGGATACTTTTAAAGACTCTACAAGTTGCTTTTTTTGAAGCCTTGTCTTGCTTTTCAGCAAACGTCCTTATCTTTGTGCTGATACATTTGGCTTGTTTTGGTGCAGAAAAATGGACACATCACACTCAAAAAGCCTGTAATTGGTCAGTCTGCTTGTCAATCAAGTGGATTTTTCTAACAGATTGATTCCTGCCACACACCAGACTCTCTTACAATAGGCAGATTAGATGTCTAGAAAGCTTGTCCAGTCTTACAGCAGTAGCTAGGAAAAGTGTTACATAGATGGGTCAATTTGCACTAATCTGCCAGAGTGAATGTGTGCAAGAAGGACACAGAGACGGACAAGAGCTCCGTCCTGATAGGAATCTAAATGGACAAAGCGTTAAGTGGTGAGAGGACAGACCCATACAGGGGTTATGTGGACCAGCTTTGTTTCTTAACTGGACTTACACTGAGTGGGTGTACACAGACATGCAAGATCCAAAGCCATTTGTCATCAAATCTCCTTCACATACACTTACACACACATACACAATTTCAGATCCACTAAAATGTATTTAATTAAGAATCCCTGCTTGCGTGAAGATCGAGCAGGTCACTGAAATGGCTTTGACATTTGAATGACACCTATTTCCCCACATTTAATTGGATTCGTCCCCACCGCCGATGATAATGAAATAGGTATTGGCTTCCTTGCTGATGTAGACCCCCATTTGGAGCTATGCCAGTGCTGTCCCAACATTTAAAAAAAGCATCACATTCAAAATCATTTGCATCCTTTAGATTTTCAGAAGATAGATGTTGTGCAATAGCTCAGTTGAGTCATTGTTAAAAAGTGACATTGAATAGAAATTTTTGTATAATTTGGAGGAGATGTGCCAATGTTATCCTGACTTTAATTTAATGGATAAAACCATTTGTGGTCAGGAAACGGCATGCTAGCTTGCTGCAGATCTGGCTAGCGTAGCACTACAGGAACATGAACTGGGATCTCAGGCCATCTTCAGTCCATCACAGAGAAATGGAAGAAATATGAAACCACAGCCACATTTAGTCTCAGTCCGGTCAACAAACAAGAACACGAAGAGCAGCTACTGTAACTATCACTATGAGTCAGTTTCAGAAGTCAGTGCCTGCAACTAAGGGTGATGTTCATGGCTCATCGGTCTCCAAGATATTATGGAAGTAACAAGGAAGGCCTTGCTGAAAAGAGGTACATTCTTGCTTGTAAAGAATTTGCAAAATGTCACTTGGAGGACGCTCCAGCGATGTGAAAATCAGACAAGACCGAAAGTGGGTTTTTATGGGTTGAGTACTGAGCGTTATATGTTGCATAAATCTAATACTGCTCATCAGCCAGGTAATACCATGCCCACAGTGGTGGGGCTGTTATTCAGGGGCTGGCATTATGGTTAGAATTGATGGGAAGATGAATGGGGAAGAGTAGCGAGATTCTGGATAAAAACATGCTCTTTCCTGCCAAAAACCTCAGCAGGACAATGACCCAAAGCACACTGGAGTGGCTTAAAATGAAGAAAATTGATGTTCTAAACTGGCCTAGTCAGATCCCTGACCTTAACCCCATTGAACATCTGTGGTGAGACTTTAAATCCATCGAAACTCCCCAACTAACCTGGCAGAGAGTTTTGCTTCAGATAGCTCCATCATATTGAGCAAAATGAATAGTGACATATCCAAAAAATGTACCGTCTGGTTCTGTTGGGTTATATTTTTTCTTTACTGAGGAAAAAAAAACGACTAACCACCAAGTAAAACTGATCAAAAGCCATTATTTCATAGCTTAATGACCAGTAATGGTCATACGAGAAAGCCAACTACATTACTTTTAGTGAAGCTTTGTGAATCATTCAGATACCAACTCTATCAAACGTTTGTGGACACCAATTCTATTGCATGCTTTCAGCTACTTTAAGTTACTGATACAGATGTACAAATACACACACACAGCTTGTCTAGTCCCTGTAAAGAAGTACTGCCAATAGAAAAGGACTCTGGAGCAGATTAACCTATTGGCACCATACCCAATGCCCGGTGTGGGCTACAGGGGTATAAAACCCCCCAGCATTGAGCTGTGCATCAGTGGTACTCTGTTCTGTGGAATGATGGTGCTCCATCGAGTACTTTTGGGTTGAGTTGGGAAGTTGAGGATGAGGTGAGGTGTTAATCAACATCCTGACCTCACGAACACATCAGTACAGTCAAATCCAGAAAGCTTTCCCTGAGCACATTCTTCCCATTACTGTAGAGTACACAGGTACAGGTACAGTGATGGCTAGAATACTTCCCAACAACCAAGCTTTCTAGTTACTACACCTTTTTATAATAGGTCCTCATCTCCAAATAGAGTCTGACATTAGCTGACAGCCGTTACTCTTTGACAGTGACAGTGTGTGACATCTCTTATATGAAAGCTGGGAAATTCTTAGACAATAGTCTTCAGATGTGCTCTGAACAGACACATACATTTTAGATCCCATCTAAACACTCTTCCTCTTCCCCTGGGTTCTGGCTTTGTGCCTTAAAGGTTCCTAATCTCTGTAGCTTCGGCTGGATAAAGCATGAAAGTGGTACCAGAGGGCAAATTCACCTGCAGGTCAATCACTTTTGTCCAATGATGTGCATTTAAGAACTCTCAGTAAGAACTTGTGGTATGAAAATGTCTGCGTAGGCTAATCTACTCAGGTGAACCGGATGGGGAATTCTGCTGCCCACATTTTCTTTACATACACTCTGTAATATGAATGCTTAAGTGTTCTCTAGCCAAGAGCAGATTGCACTACGTTTTATGTAAAACAGCGAGTTTGATTTGTAAGAAAGAACACATTTCTTTGGGAAAGAAGATGGATCAAAAGAAGTGTGGAACATCTGTCTGGGTTTGAGAGGCATTTTTGTTGGATTCATGCAAGGTGCAACACAGAACATAAGGTGTTGACAACGTACAATAAACATGCAGTCATACAGAACCTCTACTATAGTACAAGCCCTCTGACTAGACTAAGACACATTACAGGACAGGACAAATGTAATGATGCACAGTACTGAGTGATTGACTATCAAGATTCGAGGCTAGTGAGTGTAATTGAGCAAATATTGCAATGATAGTGGACAGTATACAGTGCTGTGCAGTGATATTTAGTCCCTGAGAGTCAGACTGTGCGTTAAGGAGTCTGACAGCCTGAGGGATTAAACTGATGGACAGTGATGGTCTGAATGCTACGGCATCTTCTACCAGAAGGCAGCAGGGTGTAGAGACCATGTCATGGATGTGATGGGTCCTCCACAATGCTGAGAGTTTTCCGGATGCAGCGCTTGTTGTAAAATGTCCAATAGTGATGAAAGAAAGACCCAATGATCTTCTCAGGCGTCCTCACTATATGTTGGAGACTCTTGCAGTCAGATGCAGGGCAATTACCAAACCAGACAGTAATGCAGCTGCTCAGGATGCTCTCTATGGGGGGTGTATAATATCAAATTTACCCAGGATGATCATTTTGCACTCTGCTACAACTGACTAGTGTGCTCACCTATTTATAAGTGCAGCAAACTTTGTCACGTGGCATACAAAAATACTGTACACAGGGCTCTAGAGTGCGACCAAATTTCTCAATGGTGCGACAAAAAAAAAAATCTGAGGTCGCACTGGTGCGACCAGCCATTCAAGGGGAAAAAAACTCTCCGTGACTCTGAAGTCTCCCTGTGGTTTAACAACAGACACATATTAGACCCATATTGTCGTCTAAACCAATCAGAGATAGTGAAGGGCGGGACCGATTGGCCGTGGTTCAGCTATTCCTGTACGTGTGTACATTTGAAAATGCGTGCGCTGGCTGCAGTCTGAGCGAGGTGAGTAGCCTAGGCCCGTCAAATAAACAGAGTGAATCTAGCCGCGGATGATGAGAGAAGATGAAAAGAAGGATTGACAACTTTTTCATTAAGAATGTTAAGTTAAGGCCTGATCCATCCGAAAATTATAACCAATGCTCTGACACGGAGCCATCAACCTCCCAGGCAGAGTTGCCAGGTTTGCGGTTTTCACTCCAAATTGGGCTTGTGTGAAACACTAACACTATAAGGCCAAGTAAAAAAAAAGAATTGGTGATCATCCCCGCCCGACCCTCTAAAAAGCACCCGACCGTTTTTTTTTTTTTGGTTTTTTTTTTACACAAAAAAACGCGCCAAACACCCTAGTCTGGCCTAGAATCATTCAAATTTTGCATGCTTCCAATGACGT
>BRDA01037462.1:0-11680 GCA_036984385.1 Crenuchus spilurus | reverse complement strand
AATAGGAGATATTAGTCCATAAACAGCCTCAATAAACACTATTAATCACTAGAATAGGAGATATTTGTCTATAAACAACCTTAATAAATAGAATAATCACTAGGTTGACATTGCTGGGGTCAAACTGCCTGCGGGAATAAAGGACGTTAGTAAATTAGGAGGGTTAAAAGTCATACTGTGTCTGAAACTGATCAGGAAACAGAACACTGTGATACACCCTGATGGTGAAGTACAGAAGAGTGGGCAGAACTTTGAAGGCGAGGCTCAGGAAGGACTACAAGCGTATTAGAAATGAGCATAAGAAGCAGAGAGCCCTGCAGTCAACCTGGACAATAAAGAGAGCCAGCTCAGTCTGATAGAAACACCAGTTCACATTTGCATAGCGTGGTTATTATGGATTTTTTTGGGGGGTGTATTGGCTGAGGCCTTGCGCAGCGCCGTACCGAGCCGCTGTAATGAATAAGTAATGAGGGAACATAAATAATGCAGCTTGATTAGTAATGGAGCGCAATGTTTTTGTTGCATTTCATACGTCAATATGAGAAGGAGAATGAGAGCTGCACTTCTGGTTTCAGGGGAAAGAGGTCAGAATGAGGAAATGAGGTGTGCTCGTGTGAGAAAGAGAGAGAGAGATGAATATTGCTCACGTTCATTCAGAAATAAGAAGCAGGCGGGGATGCTAAAGAGACCCTGAGCCTTATTCGTTTCAGAGTTAACCATCACCCACAACAAAAGAACAGCCAGGGTTTGCAAGAACTTTCACACTGATGCAATATCTCACCACTGGCACGTCAGATGTGAAACTGCCCCCCGCGGGGACCTCTTATCCCAACGCTAGGCAAAAGCTATTAGGTACACTACACGTACAAAAGTGTCCAGACGTCTCTACTAAGTAGTGAATTCCACCACTTTTATACATTACAATGCACACTCACGTCCTAGTACCCACAAAACTGACTCCTTAAGAACAGCAGAACCCACTTTGCTGCGATTTAGAACCTTTTCTAAAAAGATTCTTTCAAGAGCCTTATATATCTTCATTCATAATGTTCTCTGTACTTAATATGTGTGTATAAACAACTGTAAGCATTTTGAAAAGTCTCAGGTATTATTATTATTATCATTATCATTATTATTATTATTATTATTACTATTAATATTATTATCATTATTATTTTTATTATTATTATCATTATTATTATTATTATCATCATTATTACTATTAATATTATTACTATTAATATTATCATTATTATTATTATTATTATTATTATTATTATCATTATCATTATTATTATCATTGTTATTATTATTATTATTATTATTACTATTAATATTATTACTATTATCATTATTATTATTATTATCATTATCATTATTATTATTATTATTATTATTATTACTATATTAACTACTATAGTGTTAAAGGGGCACAGAGGGCAAATGTTTTACGCAGCCATTTAAAACTCTAAGATGTAGTCTCGTCCTGAAACAAACTGTTTCACATTTTATGGTGAGCTCATGAATTATCTGATGAGCTCTGCTCTGATTGGCTAAACAGAAGACTGAAAAGCATAGATGGAAAAATAAACTAGCAGACAGATAAAAAAAAACAGAAATAAGAGGAAGATAACTGACGATGGTTTGCATGGAATGCAAGAGAAGTGTGCGAGAGAGGAGGATAGTGAACTTTCTTTTTTTTTTTTAAATAAATCCAGTGATGTCTGCCCAACCATTTATGGGAAATAAAACCTGCAATGACAGCCATTCTCTGCTCTGATTGGTTGGTTTTCATCACATATGTAACCTAAAATGTCTGTCTACTTGTTTATTTTTCCAGTGTCCACAGGGAATTTTATTATTTATTTTTTTTTTTTTTACATTTTGTTCATTTTCATATATAAAAAAACTGCACTGATACCTGAAAATGGGTGCAACACCCATGAAATGAGAGGAGAGCTGAGGAAAAACAAAGATAAAAGAGGTGCACAGTATGGAAGAGAAGCATCTGAGAGAGGAGGTGACTGAGCCGAGCTGTGATTAACTGAATGGATGGTCTTTGTCCAAAGTCATGAAGGAATGTAAACAGGATGTGAAGCTGGCGTAGAGTTTTATTACAAAAGAAAGGTTTTGGCATTGTTTCATTTTGGAGGAATATTTTGTTTTCCATACTAGTGCTCCTTATACCTTTAATAATGTATAGCTCAATGCTAATGAACACTAACAATCTAAAGATCAATCCACTTGGGTCACGGCTCCTGTCTGTTGTGTTATCAGGTACTGTACACTTCCAGACAGGCTGCATGCATGTCAACGCATTCATTAACTGACTGAGCACGCCGTCAGCCCAGGAGAACGTATGTAAAGAACAGGGCATCACTCTCCATGCATAATGTACAGGCTGACCAGAGCAGACCAGAGCCCCTGGCTTCAGGAACTCTAGTTTCTTGCATGCAGACGACGAAAGGCATTTCCCTGTCTGTGATGCGCACTCTTTTATCAGAGACGATTGGATCTACTAAAGCCCCGAGGAGTCTGGGAGGGCAGAGAGGCCACAAACGCAGCGTCATGAACTGCCCCAGCTTCAGGGTCAATGCTGCCTCTGATGAGCGCAGCGGCAGTGCGAGACGGTGAATACACAATGATGGAGCTGCAGACTAGACGAAGGCTTCCTGAAGGTACCTCAGCAATGAATCATTACAGAATAATAAACAGGTCACCACAACTTTGAACCGAAGGTATGACGGCACACGAACACATAACAACAGGGCTGAAAGATTAACCGTCTTAATGCTGAAATACAGTACAATTATCAAATTACAAGAGCTGTTTATGTATATATATCCTACATTTTCTAGGAAATTAATCCTAAAACAACTTCGTGTAGATAAGCGGAACCTTCCTGTGTTGTGACATCACAACCAAAACTTGCCAATCTGTCCATTCAGGGGTGAAGCCTCAAGACTTCTTAGCAATCAATCATTCTATCATTAAATAATTATTAAATCGCAATATTAGCAAATTTCATATTTTGCCCAAATTGTTCAGAGAAGACAAGAACCTGGTGATGTGATACATATCATGCAGAGGTTAAAATTCAATATATTGCAATACTATAAGCCCAGGTGATACATTGATTCATCCATTATCCAAACGACTTGATTCTTATCAGGGTCGGTCCCCTACCCTCTCACTGGGCACAGGGCATTATACAATCTAAGCCCAGGACAGGGCGTCAGTCCATCGCTGGGTGCACTCACACCCACACAGACAATTTTAGAGTAGTCAATTCACCTGACCTCTATGTTTTTAGACTGTGGGAGGAAACCCACGCAGACACGGGAAGAACATGGAAACTCTGCCCAGATAGGGACTTGAACCCAAGACCTCAGCACAAGATGGCAGATGGCAAGATGATACACTGTGATTAAAATAAAATAATAATAATAATAATAATAATAATAATAATAATAATAATGATAAAAATAATAATAATGATGATGATGCTAATAGTAATGATAATAATAAATAATAATAACAATGATGATGATGATATTATTATTATTATTATTATTATTATCATTACTATTATTATTATCATCATCGTCATTTTTATTATTATTATAATAGTAATGACAATAATAAATAATAATAACAATAATGATGATGATGATGATAATAATAATAATATCATTATTATTATTATTATTATTATTATTTATTATTATCATTACTATTATTATTATTATTATTTATTTATTAATAATGATAATAACGATGATGATGATGATGATAATGATGATGATAGAAAAATCTTTAATGGAAGAGTCTAATGGCTGAAGATAGATAACAACAATTGTGGTCTGGGGTTTAAACACAAAAAAAAAACACTTTCTGCATATAAAACAAATTATAAATTAATAATCTTTTTGAGAATCTTTACAGCATCAGAAACCGTAATCACAACAATCTGATATTCGTAAGTTATAGGAACACAATGGTCAGTTTAAAAACAGACTGAAACATCTTACTATGTGTTGCAACAACGGCTTATTTATGGGAGAAGATGGTAGCAATGGTAACTACAAAAAAAGATAAATATTATCAAAGGACCAGATGTTTACGGCACAATGGCCACAGCACGTTACTACTATGGCAAGCCAGCTGACATCTCTACAGTGTAAACATATGTTCACTGCGTTTTCTGAAGTTTCGATGATGCAATTAACTTGAAATCCACAGAATCACTGAAACAGCTTGTGAGGTGGCAGGCTAGGCCAGGCCACAACATCTTAAACTTCATGGAAGTTCACTTCCTAAGGCTTATTATTCAGTAAATGCATGAATAACAATACAAAACTCTCCTTATTAAAGAACAGGACTGATGTGATCATCAGGATTATATCAGTTAAGATTTATTGTCATGATCATTATTCTCTCACAGTGGACATGCACCTAAGATGAACATTTCAGACCCCTCCATGATTTCTAAGTGGGAGAACTTGGAAATTCGCAGAGTGTTCAAACACTTATTTTCCTCACTGTATTTGTGTGAGGAGTTTAAATAAGCAGAGACATGTTTTTCAGAGCAAGTCAGACAGCTGCACTTTTTTTCTCACCAAATGCCGCAACCTGTCATTCATATGATAATGACATGGAAATTTTGGACATTCCATTGGTGGATTGCCGGTCATGAAATGTGAATGTGAACAAAGAGCTCTCACCTGAGTGTTCACACCTGTCTCATAAAAATTCAATCTTGGAGCCACTGAATGAGTAAAACACGTCACCTCACATTTGTTAAGCTTTAGAAATAAAACCACATACAATTTCAAAAAACTGTAATGACCAGTGTGTGGCCAACACCTCTGAACAAAAGCCTGTGTAACATTTTGGAAAAATAATTTTAGATGGGTGTAATTTGTATAAAAAAAAAAAAATAAATAAAAAAAATTAAAGTCGAACCATGTCAGATTACATCCGAATGTCTGAAATACCTTCAGACTCCAGGGAGTTAAAAATTAATTGTACTATGTTACCAACATAGTTATCTCAATTGTTCCAACAGTGGTTTTGGGAAAAACCGACAACGCTACTGCATTGCAGTGTAGGTAGCAACTATGCTTTTGGGAAACACACCCTGAACAGCTGTCCATCCAACAGCTATTGGCTTTGATTTAGGTATGGACTGACAAATAGAAACTGTAGAAAGTGAAAGTAAAGTGCAAGGCCCTTAAGTCAACTGAAACAGCTGCACCTTCCACCATCAACCATGTGAATGAAAAAGAAACCCACTGGTTGACCAAAACCTTTAATTGTTGTGATTATACAGCTAAAAGTCCATACCTGCTGTCAGTTAACCGTACTGCATGGTAGGAACTACCCATTCTACAACAAATGCTAATAGGCTAAATGAAGAATTAACTGAAGGAAAACAGTAAACAGATAAGTCTTCCTAGCAGCGAAGTGTCCCAATGCATCTAAAAACACAATTAGCATTCCTTGGCATGGACAACGTTATCTACTTCAAATAGTGACCTGTGCTAAAACCTCCACAGAACAAGTTCTCATTTATCGGCGTTGATGGCACTTTGGCATCCAAGCCTTATTTTTTTCCTCCGTTCCCAGACCACAGCTACAAGGTTCGTTTTCTCAAACCGCAGCAGCAAGTACGGCTAATTATTCATGAGAGGTTGACAATGTGGCTTAACCTCGTCTAAATGCTGGATAAAAAGTAAGCTTTAGCTAAAGCTCCACAGTTCAGCTCTGCCTGCCATTTGCATTTAATCCTTTCTAAATTAAAGGATGCTTTTCATGTTGTATGTTTGATTCCACTCCACTGCTTCAAAATAAGTGTTTTTTGTGCCTCAAGATGCTGGGCTGATAATAAAAGAGGCAGATGCTGGACAGGAAGATGAGCTAAGTGATGTCTGAATGTAAAAGTGACCCTGTGGTACCAATAGTGGTCACATTCTTTATATACCCATAATCTTAACATAGAGTGCAGGATGGATGAACTTGAATAGATTAGATCCAACCTTGCCAAAGTGATTGCAGACAACAAAATTTTACCTCTGAGTTTAACCCATCCGAGCAGTGAAACACACACACACTGGTGAACACACTAGGCTGTGAGAACATGTGTCGGAAGCGGTGGTCAGTCCTATCCACGGCACCCAGGGAGTAGTTGGGGTTTGGGTGCCTTGCTCAAGGGGACTTCAGTCATGACCTGCCTGGGTATCAAATCAGCAACCGTCCACTCCACATCCTGTCTTCTGTTTGAGACTTCAGGCTCCATAATGTCTTCATGACTCCTCTGATTGTATCCATCCAACTTGTTGCTGGTCCTCTTCCCCTTTTCCTGCAACTGTTCCATCAGAACTGTCTTCTGAACTGGTTCTTCTTGTAATGTGTCCAAAATCCAGAGATCTTCAGTTTTGTTATCTTCTAATGAAAACTGAGCTTTGATTTTGTTCAGGACCCATTTATCGTCCAAGCTTCTCTTAAAAGTCCAACGTTCAAAGGCATCAATATTCATTATGTAGACTCCCATAAAGAAGTGCAGAGAAGACCACAAGTCTAGTCTTTGTTTGAAGAGATTTGACGATCTTCTTCACTTCCTTCATCCTTGTTCTGCTGGGTGTCAGACTGTGACTGCTGGATCCATTTTTGTTAATAATTCATCCAAGTAGACAAAGGCTGTCCAGCAATTCAACATTTTTTCCATCAATGGTGACGTTTCCTGTTGTCATGATTTTTGTCTGAGCTAAAGGTCCATCTTTTCACTCTGTTCTTTAACATTCCTTACAAGAGCCTTCAGGTGTTCTTGCTACATGTGTTGTGTTATCCACATTTCAAAGATTACTGATGTTTCTTTCAGTCTACAGGCAAATAGCTACAGTGACAGAGGACATCCTTGTCTAACTCCTTTGCCAATGTGGAATCACACTATTCTTGCCAGTTTCATTCCTTTCAGAATGGCTATGTTCCAACAGCAGCGATTAAGCTAAGGGTTTACCACACGTGAAAATGACAGAACAAAGAGGTGCTATCAAAACATATATGGTCCACCCTGAGTTAGAGCCACCTGCACAAATAACTTCACCAATGCACTCTCACCAATGAACTCTCTCTCTCTCAAAGACACACACTCTCTCTCTATCTCTCTCTCTCTCAAACACACACACACACACATACACCATACACACACCACTTTAAGCCTAGCCTTGCTTAATGTTTTTCTTCAGTCACAAATGCAGCCCAAAATGGCAGATATTCACTAATATAGTGGGTGGGGAAACATGATCAGCTGCAATAATGAGCCATAATTTCAAAATAATAAATGTACTTTTTAAAATTTATCAGACAATAGTTTATGAGATATCTTGTGCATCCCTAAAAATTTCCAATGCTATGAGCATACAAATTAAGGGTGCATGTAGTTTTAAATTAAAAGTGCCGAGTTGGGATGAACTGACCTTTCAAATGCATAGAAATACAATCATATGCACACTGAGGAGCTGAGATCCTAGATTAGAGCTTGTTTTGAAGATGAATGTGATTATTATGAGTCTCAGCCAAAAAAAAAAAACCAGTCTATCCTTTAAAATAACCTTCATGTATTACGCATTCATAGCCATGTAGCTCCATGACACCGAATGGATAAGCATTAATGCTAGCGTGCAAGGCTAATTTACAAAGCTATTACTTCTCAATTAGTGCAGCTTGGTCGAGCCTGGCTGACGGCTCTGTCTGACTGCACTTCGGTCCCGCTGCACCAGCTGCCAGGGGACAGAGTTCCTCTACACTCAAAATGACATTTTCATTCTGCTCCTCTGCTTTAGACTCACTTAAAACAATGATACTGACCAGGGTGAGCATGTGTCCTCCCAGCTCACACAGCAGAAAGGCGACCCTGCACGACCTCATTATTTACTGAGTCAAAGGTCAAGGCCTGAACATCCTCCAACAATGACTCTCTGTTTTATTCTGGAGCTGATAGAGTGTTGTTCTGGAAGTGGCACTGCTGTCATGAATGCTTTATTACTGTATTAACCCTTAGAAGCAAGTTAAAGTTACATACAAATGTTTGTGGTTTAATGGCATAAAGTAAATGAACCCTTTAACACATAGGAGTTTGGTTATTTTGGCCTTTTATTATATACTTTGGATTTTGCTTTTATATAATTGCATTAAACAGGTTAAAATGCCAGTGATTGGTAAATTTTTGGTATCCTATGTGATCTGACAATTTTAAAAATAATAATAAAAAAAAACAACAACAACAATAATAATAATAATAATAATAATAATAATACAGATGTAATAGTGTTTAAAAAGTTATTGCAATATATGTTATATGTACATATATAAAGTTTTAAAGTTATAAAGTTTTTAACATGTTTGTGAAAAAGTTTTATAAAACTTTATATATATATAAAATTACAAACATGTTAAAATGTCAGTGTTTGGTATCTTTTTCATAACCTATATAATCTTACAATTAAGAAGAAGAAGTAGAAGAAGAAGAAATAGAAAAAGACGAAGAATCACTTTTAACAACTGGAATTTGTTTACTATAAAAAAAACTTCATTTTAAAATTTTAAGTTGTAGTTTATTATATATTTTCGATTTTACTTTTTTTTTTTTTTTTTTTTTTTACATAAAACAGGTGAAAATGCCAGTGTTTGGTCTCTTTATTGTATGCTATATGATCTGACAATTATTATTTTTTAAATAATATTAATAACAACAACAACAATAAAAAACAACTGAATAATCAATAAGAATAATCACATTTAACAACTGGTGTTCGCTTACTATTAAATATTTCTATTTTAAGATTTTTTTTATTTTATTGATTTTATATAATCACAAACATGTTAAAATGCCAGTGTTTGGTACCTTTTTCATATCCTATATAATCTGACAATGAATAATAATAATAATAATAATAATAATAATAATAAACAAATTTAAAAACTAGTTAGTTTATAGTATTGTAATAAAACTTGTTCATTCCTATTTTACGTTGAAGTATTCATTTGATTTCAATCCTTTACTGATGTTTGAGCCTCAAACAAATAGTACTCAGTGTCAGTCCTGCTGAAGACTGCCCTTTTGTGGCACAAATCTGACCCTGACTATAATGTCTCTTTAGTGCCGTGCAGCGTGAAATAAACAACTTCTGGTAACAAAAATCTAAAAGTTTCTTCACTTTGTGCTCAGCATTAAAACTGTAAAAAAATAACCTTTTATATTACAAAATAATAAAATTTTATTTTATATTACAAAATTTAATTAGGATTAAAATTAACATTAAAACCATTAACAGTAAGCTGTGTGTTTGAATTAAAATTATTTTGTCAAATGACGACAGCCCCTGTATCTACTCTTATAAGAGTATCTGAGTGGTTCTGCAGGTTGTTCACAGACATAACTGAGAAATAAAAAACGGTGCTGTGATGGAGGAGATTGATTCCTTCAGTCCTCAGGCTGCACAAACAGTCCCCGCTCATAAATATGCAGAATTTACTTATAACTCGATCAATGGATTTCAGCTCTATACAGCTGAGTAAGAGCAAAGCTGAGCTCCAGAAACCTTTTACAGAAAGTCTACAGCTCACAGACAGCTTCCTGAATCAGTGTGTCTGGACATTCACACAGGTGAACGTGCCACAGCTCATCTTCTGTACTCACAGGTTTTCTCAATTCCAGCTGCTGGCCTTTATTTTAACTTTAATTATTATTATATTACAGTATGAATAAGCAATGTGCTGATTTCTGCTGACTTTCACACTGACATTACAGTCAGAAGTGACGGGGAGACAGCTGGCATTTTTAGGAGTGTATTAGCATAATGTGTTAAACAATGAGCAGAGAAAGTCAATGCAAAATGTCTGGAAAAGCTCCTGAATATACAGACTTAATGAAGGAAGAAGCGTGTTCACTGATAGCTCTCTGATAACTGCAGAAAGAGGAAAAGAAAAGATTTAAGCTGCAATCGGAAGGACATGTCTAAATTAAATAAATAGTCACATTAAACATGTAAAATGGAAGTATATCTCTGGTATGTCATATTATCTGACAATCGTTTAAAACTATAATTATAACAAAAAATAAAAATAAAAGAAGAATTTTCTATATTTCTGCATAAATATGACCTAAACCATCATCAGATTTTCACACAAGTCCTAAAAGTACATAAAGAGAACCCAGTTAAACAAAGTCTCTACACCTGGGGCTGATTAGTGAAGGAGCTCCAGGAGCAGACAGACAAGAAAGACGTCTAGCTAGACACACCTGAGCTGACATGACAAGAGTAGACCGAACCAAAAGACAGGGACTCTTTATGGACTGAACTAAAACTCATACAGGACTTAAAAGTTAGTCTTTGGCTTAAATAGCTCTTATGAGTTTATGTAAACTAGATTTCTTAGCATTTTGTGATGGTGTGTCATCACTCAGCAAACTTCAAATATCATAAAAATCATTGTTGTTTAGAATTTATTTCAAAAATGATCTCAAGTTACTTGAAATTTTGTATTTGCAGTCAATTATTATTCAAACTACCAACAAAAAGGGTTAAAATATGTACTTTTATGTGTAATGAATATCAAATATATGACATTTTAACTCTTTTTACATTAAATTATTAATATAAATAAACTTAATATTCTAAATTGTACATCGGTAATAATAATAATAATATAATAATAATAATAATATTAATAATAATAATAATACACTACAGAATTATACACAAAGACATTTTGAGGAAACCCAATATGTGTCTACTAATTCCTACAGGTGTCCCAACCTTTCTTACAACATCCTCTCTCTGCATAAAAGCAGTGTTGGTACACACTGTGGTGCCACACCCTCGTGAGCATCCGCTGAACAGTGCTGTACTGCAGAGTAAAGTAGTTTGTTGCTAACTGTAATGTGCTGTGCTTTCATTTCAGAGAGCAATGAGACATTAAACTTAAACACTTTCAATAAAGAACTGGAAAGTTTCTAAACTTTTGACTGGTAGTGTATATGAATGTGTTTCTGAAGAGTTCCTGTTTCCTGTGAGGACTGTAACTCTCAAACAGATCTGTAACACAGTGAAGGTAAAAGTCTTCTCAGTCACTCGTGTTTGTAGTGGAAACTGATTACTAGGACTGCAGTGCGGTGAAGGTCGACAGATTGATTTTTCCTAAACAGTGTTATAATACTCTCTCTCTCTCTCTCTCTCTCTCTCTCTCTCTCTCTCTCTCTCTCAAGCTGTGGCTGAAAAACTACAGAGACAAAAGTCTGGAGTTGTACGCCTCAAAGATGCTGGTTTGTGGTACTAATTTTACTGCTCTCATCCTCTTTAGCTAGTGCAGAGAACACTGTTCTAGTGCAGCCCTGATGCAATGACAGTGTAACTAACATTACTAACTATTAGACCTTCAGTGGCAGAGCCGTCTGTAAAAATAGCAACAAAACATTTACCGTTTAACATTTACTCCTCAGCAGTAACACTTCAAACCCTATTCAGTATCATTATACACCAATCACTAAATCACTATCAGCAGAAAACATTTATAACAGACTAAATAAACACTATTAATCACTAGAATAGGAGATATTAGTCTATAAACAACCTCAATAACACTATTAATCACTAGAATAGGAGATATTAGTCCATAA